>PVIJ01001856.1:0-181286 GCA_004024925.1 Scalopus aquaticus
TTCCCTCTAATTCCATCCATGTCTCTGCAAATTGCATGTGTTTATCTTCTTTCCATGCTGAATAGTACTCCATTGTGTATCCAGGAAATTATTCTTAAGGAGAGTAGTCTAAAGAAATTCTGTCATATAAAGTCTCAAAATTTTGTTCTCCAGGCATCTTTTCTCAGGAAGTCACAGAAGGAGGATTTCCCTAACACAAAAGATTAAACAAAGAGGAAGCGATGGGACCTAGGAAACAAGTGATCTAACTCAAGAACAAGGTGAGGGGACTCTCCAGGGTGATTAGAAAGGAAAATCCAGGATCGCTGGTGTGCCATAGCAAGTGGCCAGTCCCCTTATTCAAATGGAATAAGAAAATGACATACCAAGAGGGACCTCTCCAAGAAAAACCTCATGCTGCTTCTCTACCTGACATACCTCCTGGTAGAGTATGGGGAGATGTAGATACACTGGGAGAGAGAGGGGAAAGTTAACTTCATTAGCTATTAGCTCTGTGGGAAAAGAAAACACACATAAAAGGGAATACATCATACTGCATGACTCACCCAAGAATGTTATTTACAAAATCATAGCAGTATAAGTGCTGAATACTGATTTAAATCAAAATTAGAGACAGGCTGTGGGAAAGGAGAGAAAAATTGTGGAGAAGGTTGACCAGAGCTCCCTGCACATACTAAGAGCCAATGCCCTTTGAGGGAAGGGACTTTGTCTAGTTCACCTTAATATCTCCAGTACCTTACCCAGTACTTGGCATACAGTGATGCCAATTCATTGAATAATCATTCAAATTCACACAAATGGTCTATAATTTGTCAGCCACAGACAATTAACCTAATATGTTTGAGCAGTGCCTTCCATTGAAGCATAATGTCTCACTAATGTGAGACATAAATGTAACTATATTTTCTAGTTAAAGAAAGGAAAAAAGAAACAGGTGAAATAAATGTTAACAATATTTCCTTTAAACCAATATATCAAAAATATACAATGTTCCATATAAAAATGATCAATGAGATACTTTCTGTTTGATCTCATCATTTTTTATATTAAAATTTCAAAATTTGATGTGTGTTTATACTTAGAATTCATCTCTGTTCTCAGTAGTTACTGTGACTGGAGGTTACTATCTCAGACAAAGTGGGTCACGGTATTCGGGTCCATAGATTTCCTGATCTGAACCTCCGTTGTCCTTCCACAATTTGTGTCTTACAAAAATAAGAGCCCAGCTTCTACCTTGGAATTTGTGCTTACCCTGTACTCACAAAACTCAAGGTAAAGATCATGGTGCCCCCCCTCCTTTTTTTAGACATAAATTATAATGTATTGTAGCAAGGAAAACACTCTTAGTTGCAACATCTCTTACAGGAAAGTTGGTGGGTTTTTTTTTATTTGTTTTTTATTCATATCTTTCACATTATTGTGTCTTCTCCATAGGTTCCCCACCACCGACTCACCCGTGCACCATCACCATAGTCCCTTGTGCTCTTTTCTCCCCCTTTTTGAGCCCTTATCCTCCACCTCCCTCACTGAGTGTCTCTTTCTTATTTGGTTCGCCTATATTCCTGTTATAAGCGAAACCATTCAATATTTTTCTCTTTCTTTCTGGCTTATTTCACTAAGCATGATCCCTTCTAGCTCCATCCATGTTGCTGCGAATTGCATGTGTTTATCTTTTTTGAATGCTGAGTAGTAGTCCATTGTGTATATGTATCACATCTTCTTGATCCACTCATCTATTTTTGGGCATCTGGGTTGTTCCCATATTTTAGCTATTGTAAACAGTGCTGCAATAATTTTGAATAAAAGAGTGATCTTGGTAGACTCAAACATTACATCAGAAGATACAAAATAGAAACACACTGGCCCCTCTCAGAGTGGTTAAAAAGTATTCATTTTACTAGATTCATCTCCTTGTATTGACAACCAAAAGGAAAATCAAAAGGAAAGAATTCAGTTTGGTTAAACATAACATGATATAACTTTAAAAACTACTGTTTTATCTAACTCCCCTGAGATCCTTCTCCCAAAATAAGTTTCATTCAGGTAATTTGTAAGAATCATTTATTAATATCTTCTATTAACAAAATTTATGAATAATTGAAGCGGCACACTTTTCCATTTATTTTGGGAAGAAACCCTCAATCATTTGGTGTAATCATTTGGTGCATCTCAAAATTGCTAGGAAACTGATGCCCAGAAACCAGAAATGCTACTATTTGAGAAAACAGTAAAAGAATTGTTCTCTCGATTCCTTTGTCCAGAATTTTTTTTTTCATATAGTTACCCTACGACTACTCTTAAATGGACCATTAGTAAAAAACACAATAAAAAGACACTTGAATTTCATGGTGCATTCATGCATGCAGTTTTTGGCAATTATGCCTTTGAGTATATAAATCCTGGAATACTTTGATACTATGTTTTGAAATACGAAAATACATAGGATCATAATTAGGTATAGTTTGCCACATATTTATTCATGAATTAAATATATATTTTCTATCCTAAGAAAATATCAGAACATTCTCATCAGGTTTATTTCCAACCAATGGTTGGATTTATTACTATCTTTTATGCATGCAGTCTCTCTGCAGTTGGTTCCCCTAAGGGTGTTAGTAGAGTTTTTAAAGTTACAAATTTGGTTGCTGTTTGCAAACACAATTTGAGAAAAATTTGCAGATGCATGTACCCCATTATGAAATAAGCATTATGTCCATCTAAATTTCCAGATCAAGTGAATCATCTCACCTGTCTGTAAGAGATGGTAGGTGAAAGTAACTTAAACTTCAAAACCTTTTCCAATTTCATTCACACTGTGTTCAATTAAATGCCCAATTAACTTAAATGGATAGACTGTAAATAAAGCAGTGCACATGATTATCATCTAATTAGCACTGGCCAGCATTATAATGTGCTCATTAGTGAGTTGTCCGGTATCCTAAGGCTCATCATGAGTAATCAGGGTACACATGATTGGCATGTAGCTGTCTGGATGCAACTACTCAACCCAGTTAATAAGCACTAGGACAAAATGTGCAATAGAAAAAGAAAGAAGACTATATAGCCAGCTGGCAAATTGGCGGTTCTTTCCTTCCTCTAATTCAGGTAGAGTTCCTACTCTCAGATACCAAAAAGATAAAGGCAAGAACAATAGAATAGCTGAGGACAGGAAAACACTCGTCAAGGTGGCCCAGAACAAATGCCTGCAATCACTGAGAATGATCATAGGAAAAAAGAAAATATTCTAAACTTATTGCCTGAGAATACATGTTATTAATATGCAAGTATAAAATCAAACAGATGAGCAATGTTTTAGTAAAATTTCTTAGTAGTTAAAAATTCAATTCATCATTTAAGCATACCTCATTGATAACATTCAGAAAGCATTTTATAGTTTAGAAAGCACTTTGCTTTCCCGACTTTTGAATGTTTTTGAGAAACCACTTGCTGGCTGCAGGGGAGAAGTGTGTGCTTGAGGGGTTGCTGTGGCAGATGCCTTACATTGACTCGGCGACACCGAGTCCTACGCACTTCTCCCTTGCTTGCCTCCATTACAGAGGCTGGAAAGTGAAGTATTTACCTTCCCAGATTCCCTGTATTAGCATGTGACAGAGGGGCACCCTGGAACCCCTAAACTTGCATTCTCTAAAGGGATCAGCCCATTTGTATGCATGAAGGCAAAGCAAACTCTTACTGTGAAAGAACTTTAATAGAGAAGAAAGAAAGATATTCTGAAATTACCCATCCCCTCTTGGGCAAATGCCCAGCTAAACAGGGCCAGCCCAAAGTGAAGCCACAGAGGCCCACAAACTTGCCATAAGTCTAAGGTACTTTCTGATGGGGAACCATGAGAAAGCAGTTCTACAATAGGTCTCAGAAAGCTGACACAAAAGGAGATACCACATCAAGATAACAACTACCATTGTCAGCGTCCCCACGTGTCTCTTATCCCTGTGTCTCTACACGTCTCTCCTCCATGTGCCTCATCTCATGTCTCTTTTCCAGCAATACCAGGGTACAGGTTGGGACACAGAAGCAAAAGCTCTTCTTTCTTCCTCAGAGCCCGTCTGCCTGCCTTCTTTCCTGGATGCACAGCTGCCATGCTGTAATTGTTTGGACAAAAGCCCCACACCAGGAAGACAGACTGAGCCTGATTCCTAGACAACCTTGAGCAGCTGCTTCAGCCTGGGCTGCCCACCTTAACCATCTCCTACATGAAAAAGACACACACACACACACACACACACACACACACACAAAACCCCAAAAAACAAAAAACACTTCTCACTTGTTTAAACCATTGAAATAATGTTTTGTAGTTGTTGCCTTAATTGTAATTTGACACAATCTTGATATGGTGAGTTAATAAAAATCCTGGCTATATCCATAGCTGGCATATGGCAAGAGTTGAAAGTGATTCAAGAAGAGGTTGAAACAGGGTGGGCTAGATGGGGAATAATGTCACTAGCGAATTGCAACTGGATGTAATCCAATCCAGTGTTCCCAAGCCACAGGTCAAGGATATCCTGAACTCCACCAGGAGCTGGTAGGGAACCTGGAACCAGTGTGGCTCTCCCCAGAGGAAAGGCCTATATTGAACTCATCCTTGCATCTCTAGCAAACATCATATGGGGGGGAATTTCCCCCTACCCAAGTGGTTCTTCTCAGGTTGGTTGAATAATCAAATTTCCGTCAGACATGTTACAGGAGAAAAAGAACTACTTTTATTACATACACATGAAGAATCTACATAGCTATAAATTCTAAAGCCAATGAGGCAAAATGAGCATATATATCCTGAGCTAAGAAAGGGGATAGGGGGCTGGGACTTTAAAGAGATGAGGAGATGCACATGATGAGGAGAGGGCAACTCATATGACGTAGATAGGTTTCTCCAATAGAGAGGTTATAACTCCAGATAATATCCTCAATTTTCATTCTTCTAGGTAATTAAGGAAGTGGTAAACGTATCTTGTGAAACTATGGTACCCTGATTGACCTCCGCTAGAGGTCAAAATCCACATGCCCAAGTGACTTGTTTTGGGAAGGTCTGTTCTGAACCTCTTGGGGAGGCCTAGCCTTAACACCTAAAGATACCTAATAATTATTTGTCAGATTTGTGGGCAGAGACATTAGAGAGAAAAGAAAAGCATGGACAGAAGGGTGTGTTGAGCCTGAGATGATTTAGAGACTACTTGGAATTGCATCTATAATGTTCATTTGTCAATCATCCTCAAAAACGTTAGCATCATGTTATTTGATGTTAGAACAGAATTGCATTTAAGAAGCACATTTCCACAGTCATAAAGAATTAAAAAGTGCATTTTATTTTTATGTCTTTCAGAGATCCAAAATTAGTCCACAACAAACTTACAAAAATAGTTCCACGTTCCTAGTCATTTTCTTCACAGAGCATAGCTGCTTAAGCACCTCCAAACCCCCTCCCACAAAGCAAACTTCCCTTCTTCTCACTCAGCCTGTTATTAAATGTATACCCCCTTAGTATCTCTTCCAGCAAGAAGAGGTGATTTTTTCTTTAGGATGTTAAGAAATGGGAAAATGGAATTGGTTATTTAATTATAGAACTTTTTTTGCTAGATAAGTGAAGAGGAAGTCAATAAATATTCTCATACAAATAACTTTGCCCCAGTAATATCAGTGAAATTGTTTCATGTCTTCTTGCATCTCTTTCCATAGTTATACAAAGTGGATTCTAACTGGATAAGACTATTTAAAAAAACTGAAACCTATTATGTAATACTAAAATTATTAAAGTAGCAAATTACAAAATGGAGTATTTTAGAATTTAGAGCCTGTTCATTGTATGTAAGTGAAATTCCACATGCTGTGGCTCTTCTTCCAAGTTGATTGAATGAGACCCCTGGAGTAGGAGGATGTCAGAGCTGAACCTTCCATTCTAAGATCATTTGAAGTGCTTCATTTGAGAAATTAATCAATGGAAGCACCAACATTAAATGTCCTCAAGTCACAGTCGATGCACAGACAAGAAAGCAGTTGTTTGAATCACATCCAGGGTGCTTGCTGCAAAAACCCACATCCATATTTCTTTGAATTTGTACCCACCCTCTTGCATTCTGACACCTTTCGGATCTGTATGGAGACATGTGGCTCTGCCTCTTGATTGGCTAGCTAAAGCAAGGCATCAACAGCTAAAAGAATAAACTGTGTAATAAAATCTCAAAAACTCACACAGGAAAGTTTCCTTGTTATGTCAAAGCTCTCATCATACAGAAGGGGAGCAGGGCCTACACCATTTCTTTTGTTCAAAAAATCATATAAAGGCAAAGTTTAGAATGAATCTGTAAGAAAAAAATGATCTCAAGCATTACATGCTTTTAATGCAGATTATTGAGTTTGATGGCAAGGGCAGTACTTATAAAAACTGAAGGGTAGGCCTCTGCAAGACGTTCAGAATAAACTTCCCAAGATAAGTCACTGGGGCATGTGGATTTTTTCAAACTGAGATCAATCAAGTCCACTTAGGATTATGAGAAACTTTTACTACTTCCTTAAGTACCTGGAAGAATGAAAATTGAAGGTGTTACCCAGAATTAGGACTTTTACCAGAAAAAAAAAATCTTCTATTGGAGATTCCTCTCTGCATAGTAGACAAACATGTCATTATAGAGCATCTGGTCATCAACATATTGACTCCCCCACTCGTTGTCCCCCACTCACTTTTTTAAACTCAAGACCCCTATCCCTTTTCTTAGCTCTGAATATATTCCTCAGTATTTCCTCCCTGACCTTGCAATCCACTTTTATATAGATTTCCAATACATATATAGTTAAATTTGTTTCCCCCTCCCTCCTATTAATCTGATGTTAATTTAATTATTTGAACAGCCCAAGAAGAACCAAGATGGGTAGGGGAAATTTCCTTTCTTCCCTTACGAAAGGCAGTGATGGGCGAATGCAATGCTCACCTTCAGAAAACCCTTTCCATTAATGAAGCATATGTGAACAAGGATAATAATCTATGAACAGCCAATGCTGTTCATCACACAAAGACTGAATCCAAGAAAATGTCAATTCTTTGAGTAGAAGTTAGATGGTGGTTGGTGCAGTTGAGGTGCAGGGGTGGTGGAAGCCAGATGAGGAAAGTCCTTCATCTAGATCATTGCTGAGTTTCTATTCTAGGCGCACATATGGCTACCCCTGCAGAGCACACAGAGCATCCCAGGACTGGTTTCTGCTCTCCACTTGCCAGGGCTGGGAATGGGCTGAGTGGGTGCCAGGAGGAACTCACCTCTGGTCCGTGGCACAAATCCACTCTGGGGGCCACTGCCGCTTCCCAGACACACTGCCTTCCCCTGACCCAGCAGCCCCTTCAGAACACCGTGTTCTTTGGGAGGAATATTACAGTTTTTGAACTGAAGATATTCTTGTCATAAATCACTTGGCAAAGTGTTAGAAGGAAGGATTTTAAGAAATTTCACAATTTAAAACAGAAAATAATCAGCTTTACACTGACCTTTATAACCTCAATCTTTAAATTTCCTCCCTCCTTTAGAGCAGTCAGTTCTGTACTGCCAAAATAAATGAGGTGTTTTTTTCCAAGCCATTACAGTGGTCTCCATCAAGGAACAGCAGACAGTAATTAGTACCCCACATAAAACCAGCCTCAAACTTGACATAATCTGCATTTGTCCTTTGCAGAGCTAAAATGAAGCACTTCTAATTCTTAGAATTTTCTACTGAGTTTCTGTCAGCTGGCAAGAGTTTCTGGAATCGTTACATCTTAAAGACTTTTTCTGCTGTATAAAAAATAAATAAACTAAAAACAAAAAAAAATAATAACCAGTACCATATTTCCTTTAGTGTGGAATCATCATGTAAAGTTAAAAATAAGGCAAAGGGGAAAGTTTAGAAATGCAATCTCAGTTTGTAGATAACATTGATGTCCAGATGTGTATCAAGAAAGTTCTTTGTAATTTCCAGAGTGCATAGGACAGTCAGTCGGTCGAGGAAGTCTAAGCCTTCTAGTGCAGCTGGACACCAGTGATTCTTTTTAGAATAGTTTCTGAATATCCACAGTGGTTGATGTGCAGCGTACGAGTAGACACAGGAGAGCAGAAAAAGTCAGTAAGAATGTCCTCTACCCATCCAAAATATGGCCCTTACAAGGTTTCCAGGATATGGCACAGGCAGGGGCAACCCAGACTCCCTGTTTTGAGGCAATCGAGCCAAGTCTAGAGAAATTTAGGCAGCAAGAGCTCACAGGGCACAGGAGGAGAGAAGGGAACAGTCCAGCGAGCCCCAGATCTGTAGCAGGTTCTCCCTCAAAAAATGCAGGTGAATCTAATATTAACTTTTTTAGACATTTTGATTTTTCAAGTCCTAGGAATGCTTAGTGTTAGTTACCATACAATTTAAAATTTTCTTTTAAATGTGTAAAAATCACAATGGGATTTACCTATCACCAAGCACGTTTTTCTTTTAATTTTTCCATCCACAGTAACTATTACTGTTTTCATCTGGAAAATAACATCCATAGGACAATCAAAATATTCTTGAATGGTGGTAAACATACCTATGTCCAAACATGCCTTCTGCCAACAAATTATTGATGCTTCATTTCCGCCATATGAAATAAAGCAGTTAATACCAATCCACAGTATCTCACAGGAATGCATACAGGTGATAATATAAAAAGTACTTTCTTTTTTCAGGGAAAAACACTGTAAGTCATGTTCTGTGCTGTCCAATTAGCCACAAGACACACATGTCTATTTCAATTTAAGTGAATTGAAAGTTAATGAAATTTCAAAATGCAATTCCTCAGTTACACAACTGCATTTCAAGAACTCAATAGCTTTATGTGGCTAGTAGCTATAATTTGGGGCAACAAAATACAGAACATTGTAAACAGCACTACTGAAGAACGCTGGAATATATAGATTTAATATTTTAAAGAAATTAATCACATTTTAAAATCCAAGTATTTTGACTTTCTTATACCAAGATTTTTTTGTATGTGTATGAGTTGATTTGATCTTGAATATATTTATAGATTTTGAATGCATGTGGAGCATTTGGAAATTAACTTTGAGTTTCCAGGCCATTTTACAGTAATTATTCTAAATTACCTTTTGCTGTATGGAAATAGGTGAAGAGAAGGTACCAATTTAACCCTTTAAGGCAGAAGTATCAACAGGTTGTCAAAGGAAAGGGAATCAACATTCTTCTTGATAGCACACTTCAGCCATAATAAATCCCTGTGCATTTCTTTTCAAATGTAAGTTTGATTGGACAGTTTCCTAAGCAACTGGTCTATATTTTCTCATCCTGAAAGCTCATGATACTAACATTTTTCTGCTACATGTCATAGTAAGTCAAATGAACCTCATTTCACTTACTTTTGGCAAATTGGAACAAAGGAGTCTTTTCCATTACTAGCAAAGGTAGGCATTTTCTCCAAGGCTGAGAGAAGCTATTCCTCTTGCTGCCTAAGCAGTTTTTATTGCAAAAACAATTTGCCACAATATGAAGGCTTCCAGGAGACTTCAACTACTGTAAAAAGTGAAATCTCATTACGTGGGATCTCTAGGGTTTTATGTAGATAAGGGTAGAGTTGTTTAGGGGTTCCTTATAGAAAACAAGCCCAACCTACTGCTATTTTTCTGAGAATGGGGGTATCATCCCACAAACAGCAATCCCTGGGGCAGGTAACAAGAGCTTCTCTTTGGGAACCCAAAAAAAGATGTAAGGTGGATCAAGCTTTATAGCAGAATTCCCTAACTCTCAATGCCTCAGTTTCCTCAGGTCTTGCTAAGAACAGGTTGAAAATGTATTGGGGTGCACAATTCTACAAGACTAGCATTACTCTTCCTTCTCAAGTGAAACTTTAACAAAGGCTCTTAGAAATGAGATCTCTAACAAATGTGAAGAGTGTATAACAAAACAAATGCATCATAAAGTGTTAATGGATTAAAGTGATTTCTAAGGGACAGCAGTGGTAGGGGAGGGAATTGAACCAATGAACAAGGGTCATCGCTTTAAGAAACATTCTTCTTTCTTTCACCCCAAATGTCACATCAAGATGAGACAACTTTTGTTCTTAAGGTAATCTTTCTTGATCCTTCAGCTTTTTGCTCAAGAACCTCTCAACCATGAAATCAAGTTCAGTTACCTTTTAAAAAGAAAAGTGTAGTTTGTAAAAGCAGCAGCATATTCTCTGTAAATAGAAAGGGGCCAATAATTACTCTGAATTTTAGAGGTTTCATTATCCTCAACTACTATCTTGTCAAATAGTACTCAATTGAACTGATATGTTTTCATAAATATTTATGGGCTATTTAATATGTCATTTCTACAATAATTCATACATCAACTGCTCGAGAAGAGTTACATAAAACATTGTGGTAGTTCACAGGTCACTAAGATGTGTAGCAAAATCTGGCACAAAATGTATTCGATTAAAATGGCACAATTATCAACTTAAAACCCAGAAACGCTAGGTCAAATGAGGACCAAAAACAAACAAACAGACAAACAAACCCTTACTGAGAAAGACTTAGTATAATATTAATACTCCATCAATAATAATTCTTGTAGTAAACCTGTACATATGCATCACAGTTCACTATACAGAAGATTAACCCAGCTGACAGGTGCAAGCAGTTAATAGTTTTCTTGGTTTAAAATAACCTTGAGGAAAGCACTTGATTTCTCTGGTTTTGAAAGACTGACTCCTCAAAATAAAGTATCGGGACGTCATCATGAAGAGCTAAGCCTTTTGAAGTGAATAATGTTCTAAACAATATCTACAACAGTATTTGTTGAACTACTGGAAAGCACAATTGTAAAAGAGATACTAGGAGTGAAGCAGACTTTAAGTGGAGGCAGTAGCCTGGCCTGCTTCACTTCCCTGTACCTGTAGCAAGAACCACGCTAATGCCACTGCCACTGTCCCTGGATGCATGGTGTAAGTCAAACAGAATGTGGCATCTTAATGTCATTTCTGGAAAAATAGCTGACTTACATGGCCACCATTATAGAGTCTGTATAAAAGCATTCACTCATAGGTTTTTACTTCTTGACAATGGAAAAACTAAGCAGCATAATGGAAATGTGTAAAGACTTGCGTTCAAATTCCTGTTCAGATTGTGAAGTCACAACAGCAATTCTCTCACTTGAATGAACCACCATTTCCTTATCTGAAAATTGAGGAAATTGGACTTGACTGGGTTCCCCACTAAAATGCCCACCGTAGGCCCAGCCAGCCTGCTTTTAAGAGGAGGAAGTTCTGATGCCCGGGCTCCTCTCAGGGTGCTGAGGCAGTGATGAGATGGAGCGCGCCCGCCTCCCGCTGGGGTCAAGTCAGAAGCTACCCCTTGGCTCCAGCGGGACCTCAGGTCCTGTGCTGCCAGAGCAGCAGATTTTAAAGAAAATACAGAAATTTAAGAGTCAAATATTCTGGTTTTTACTTGTTGGTAACTCATTTAAAATAGGGCAAAATAAAAACCAGTGTTAAGACTAAACTAAACATACTGTGTGGGTGGGATGGAACCTGTGGTCTCCCATTCAAGTCCTTTAATTGAAAGCCTCCAATCTCTCCCTGCTCTGTGGTTCTACAGGAGGTTGGAGGAGGAGGGTCATCCTGGGTCCAGAGATTATTAGCCCTCAGCACAACTCTAATCAATCTTCTTTTCTCTTGGTTTCATTAACATATGAATACAGTAGGGAATCAGAGCAACCACGGTCAGTGGGATGGATGCACTTTTACAGAAAGACAGCACATAAAATAAATGCTCGGTGTGAGTGGGAAGCTTGATGAAGTGGTAGAGTTGCAGTGTGGTCAATGAGGCCACGACGCAGAGCAGTCGAAAGCTCAGCTTGTAGCCGTTTTCCCCTCTACAGCTCCTGAAGAACATCTCTGAGTTGATGGCAAAGCCCAAACCGAACAGGATTCCGAGATTTCTCACAAGTCCCGCAAAAGGCGTGGTATCAATGTGGATCCAGTCGGGGTCGGCGCACCACTTCTTGGCTATAGGTACAGACCAGAGCAGGTCAATGTCAAGCAGTTTGAGGAGCAGGTAAAAGCCGAGGGCAAACAGAAAAAGGAAGAGGTTGGTCTTCAGGTAAGTGCTCAGGCTGGCCGTTTGGATGCCTGATGTATGTTCAAAGATCTCTGCCACCAGCATGCCTGTGGAGAGCAGAGGACACTCAAATTACTAGGTACCCTTGAGCTCTGTGGGAATCGCTCCCCTCTGCATTAAAAAAGTTAGCCATAGTTTTCAATTAAAAGGGGCTTTAGACACCTATGTTCTTTCCATTTCCCAAAGGCTTTTTTTGAAACAATAAATAAAAATACACAATTGCCCTCTTGGTCTTGCTGCCACTCTTAAAAGCACAAGAGGATCATCCAGGAGTCTGTGGCACTGAGTGACAATCCAGTGCACTGTAAAGGCAGAGCACTGATTGAGGTGCTTGCAATTAATATTTCAACTGTCATAGCCAATTAATTTAGAAAGCCTTTGAATAGTATGTGGGAATGAACTGCAGAAACCCAATCAGGATGAATGCTGCGTCAGGAATGCAAAGCAGCTGCTGACTGAGGTCCCTCATCTTGTAATATTCACTCCAGTTGTCTCAGAGAGAGTGGCATGGTGTTCAAGTTGGGAGGACATAATTAAGTTCCCCAAATCATGACATGACAGTTAGACTTAGGTCTCATAAGAATTGTTTCCACTCAGAGCTTATGCACTGATACCAACCGTGTACACAGTGGATTTGAGAAGTGTGTTGAATCACTTAAGCTCCCAGGGTGGCATTTAGTATCCTGACTTGACAAAATTACCTGAGATTGGGGAACTGTTTACCAGGGACAATCTGACAACATAAAACAAATGACATTAAAGCTTTCCCCAAAATGACACTAAAGGTAACTAAAGGTAAGGGGTCATATTTACCACCGATTACTCCAAGAATAACTTGATGAGGAAAATGTGTTGCTATGAATACTCTGGAGATGCAGACACTGATTTGAATCAACCAAAAAAGACTCCAAAGAAATGACCAGGTCAGTCTACGATGGAAGAAACAAGCGTAAAAAGCAAAGAAACTGTATCACTCATAAAATTAGGGAGATGACACCAGCTGATCTTCCTCAGAGGAATCATCTAGCTGTGATTTAAGTTCTTGATTCTAGAGTGTTATTTTTTTTTCAAACTGTTTTTACATGCTCCATAGGACTTGAAAATCTTTAACAGAGAAGTTTCTACATTTATCAATGTGTTAAACTTAACCAGTCTATATCCTGTGATTTTAATAAAGGCTGTAAAAGGAAGATAATTTGACTCCTAAATATTGTTTTAATGGAGTTAAGGAAAATTCAAATTTTGGAAGAATTACTAATATCCAGAATGATGAAGAATAAATCATACACAATTTTTACTCTCTGTTATATGTTCTACCTCATTACCCTTCCCTCTAAACCTTGCACTTTTTGAAGAAAACTCATTGGAAAGGCAATTGGCACTGTGATGAAAAGAGCATTCTGTCTAGGACAAGTTTTCAGTGATTTTAATTTCACAAACTCTCAAGAGTTCTATTTCTTTTTTTTTTAAATTGAGGTATCAAGGGTCTCCCTGGTGGCCTAGGGGTTCTCTTAGCACTATCACCACTGAAGCCTGAGTTTGATCCCCAGCCAGAGAGCTAACCCACATATGGGGCAACAGACTTTTCTTCTCTCATCCACTGCTCCCCTCAGCAATGTATTTCAATGATCCACCTGTTCTACTCCCCACTCTGTTTCTGGTGAATCCTCTCACCCTCCGCACCTCTGGCCTACACCCCAGTTCTTCTACAAAATAAATGAATAAAAATTAAAAAAAACAAAATTGAGATATCAAAATAAGGATAAGGAAGTTGACCTGTGAGATGTATACTTTGAATTAGAGACAGCAACATGCAAAAAAGTAAAAAAAAATAATATCTAAGCAATATTTATCATTTTAACATAAAAAGAATTGGACGAGGTTGGGCGCGTCCAGGGTGTTATGGCCATAGACAATATAAAAAGAATTAGTTCCAGGAATCTTCAAGGGTTCTGAGTGGTGTGTTCCTGATAATAGGACCAAACTTTAGCTACTGAAAAACTATGGACTAAAGAAAAATGAGACTTTCAAAGAGGAACTAAGCAGGGGTGATGCTTATGGAAGAAGAATAAGCAAGGATTTGTCAGGTTGAGGTAGGGAATAGGCACTCGGCAAATTTTGCTGCATGAAGGAAACACTGAACTTGCAAAAACTGAAAAAGAATTATAGGAATTGTATTTTAGAAGAAGCAAAAATCTCTCCAGATTTGGAAATAGGAAAAAAAATTAACTACAGAGAAAGTTAGGCTTATCTAGATTCCTACTTTGAAAAAAATTGTCTTTGAATAAAAAATGTTAACTTATTTAAATTATAACAACATTCTATTGCTGTTGTTTTGGACATAATAATGAACACATTAAGACATACAAGTGATAGTCCCATTAGAATAAACTTTAAAGATGCACAGATTTCTTTGGTCATTTGTTGCTTATATAACCTAGTACTACTCTTACAAAATGGACTAATTGAATGGATTTTGGAAATTTTTTGTTTTAGGAGAACTTTTATAGAATAGTCTAAGTCAGTATTGAGGAATTAACTGACAAGTCTTACCCTAATAATTTATGATTAAAGTGGTGCTCAGGATTATTTTAATAACAGCGTATTTTAGGAAAAAAAAATAGAAGGAAACAGTCCAGTTCCTACAAAATTTGTGAGTGATCTTAATTTTCCAGGCCTTTTTAAAGGTTTGAATCCACTATATTAACTAAATCTACTAACATTCAAGTTTAAGCTTAGCTCTATAATGTTTTTAATGAAAAAGATTGCAAGGTCTTTAAAGTTAGAATATATGACATTGATGTCAAAAGCATTGGCTATCCAAAGAGGGAAGTATAATCATGCCAAATAAACTGGTAAATTCAAGGGGAATAATTCTCAAAATCTAGTTAATCTTAAAGTGAGGGAATATACATGGAAAAATATTTCCTTACATAACTTTGGATGACTTATTTATGAGCTACCAAAGTGATTATTGCATTAAAGAAAACTAAAGGCACATTTAGCAAATTATTTTTTAATTAAACATCCAGCCCTGTAAGTGGCAATAGCTGTGAGCTAATTAGAACATTTACCTTAGAGGAAAATAGTCATTTTCTATTCATTTTGAATAAGCATATTTCAACAACTAAAAGTATGCTAAAATGAATTTTGAAAAAGATTTTCTGTATTCAAAATTGTCATATTGCAGAGCTACAGAAATGGGAGCAAAGCTGACCTGTGCAGAGTGGCAGACAACTTATCCATTTGACTGACAGTGTGGCTCAAGGTTGCTGTGACCATGATGTACCAGACACAGGAAGAGCCCATTGCATGACCAGATGGACTTCCTGCAACAACAAAGTGCGGATCCATTTGAAAAGTGGTTGATAGAGTATCAATATTGGAAATGGTAGAATGGTATTTTAGCCAGGCAAATTTCAAATAACTCAGAGAACAAACAAAAGGCATAAGTTGTATATAATGTTTAGAAATAGGTAGAGGTAAAGGAAATTGAGCCTCAAAACACTATTCTGAATTTTTTCCAGGTTTTTCAAGTTCATTGATTTCTGGAAATCAGAACCTCGAGATTAAGTAAGAATTCAGACTGTTGTACCAAAATCTGTCACACCTCTAGTCCTTCACTTTGAATTGTTTTTAATTAATGAGAAATTTAAAGTACTTGTATTGGATCTTGACTCTGTGTCTTTTCTTTGGGCTGAAAAGGCAAACATCTAAAGAATGTCACAGCTACGTCTGAATTACCCATTGACTTACAAATGACTGCTAAGTATAAGCAGTTACCAGCCACTGCAACTGCATCTTCACATTGAAATGGACAAGGAGGAACTTTGAAGGGGAATTAATCCTAATAAAGAAGGCTGCAAGCAGGTAACTGTTCTACTACCAGAATGGCTTTCCCATGCTGCTTAATTTTTTTTTTAAATTACTTTGCTTTGACCTTCTCCCCAAGTTTTTACCAACAGGAGAGTCATTCAGGCAAATACTAGTCCTTTTTGAAAAATACTAAGTTAAAGAAAGACAAATCTATTTTCTAAAGCACTAATTATTTTAGATCTATTTCTTATGTAGGTCTTTTCAGAACTTTTTATGTTCTTAAATGAATTGTAAATTTGCAAGGAATGTAAAGAGAGTGCATTTTTTTTCCCAAAATATGTCTCATGAACTAGAACCAGGAAGTGCTGGGATACACCAAATTAGCATTTCAGTCATTTCAAAGGCCATCCATCCATCCATCCATCCATCCATCCATCCATCCATCCATTCATTATTGGTTTCACAGAGGTAAAATACATATCATCCATGACCTGATGGAATGTACAGTCTATATGGAAGCCAGCACATAAAGAATTAATTATAGTATAGTGTTATAAGTTAATATCAGATGGATATACACTTTCATGAGAGTAAAAAAGAATGACATTCAGATAACTTATTAGGAATTTATGAATTTGCAATATTCAGCTCCAAGATGTCAAACCACAAATTTTTTTTTTGCTATGCAACAAACTATGGTGAGGCACAATGTAATACAGTCTTATAAATTAAAACAATTACATGTAATTTTCATATATATTTCATAAAGCCTTATTTGCAGTCTTAAATCCAACTTCTACAGTAAAGAGTTTACAATAATATAGATTATTATAATAATAAAAGGAAATGACCCAAGAAGTCTGCTTTTATGCTATACACACAAGAGGAATAATCCTAAGATTAGAAATATTTTTTGCTCACATTCATAATACTGGGAAGGCCTTACCTCTTACAGAAATCTTGTTGATTTTTCCCTCATTCATGAGATTCTCAGAAGACCTATAATAACTGAAAGTTGCTCAGCAGCAGATAAAGAAACATTTCTAGGATTTTAATATAGCTTCTTGGGAATTTTTTCTAGCTAACTTTTTTGAGTTACATCCTGACAAAAAATAAATGCCAAAAATAAAATCATTTGGTGAGTATTTTCCTAACTTACTCTTTTACCAATAATGAAATAAAATTTGATTATTTGTAAAATTCCTGTCTTTTCTCATTGGCAATACTTATGCATGTAAATTCTAGCATGCATTACCCACTTCTTTAATATACTATATTATATACAGTTATTAGATGATAATTATATCTAATGACTCTCTGTTGGAATATCTTCAGTAACCTGAGGCTGGTATCACTCTTACCTGGACCTGTTTCACATGTAGTGGGGAACTGCTCGAGGCACGGGCTTGAGTGATTTGGGTAAATTTGAGTTTCTTGCACCCACCAATAAGGCCGATGACCAAACAATATCCTGTATTAAAGAAATATAAATATACATATATATACATATATATAAATACACAACTGTTACTTAACTGGAGAACAGCTATTTTCTCCTATGAGAATGACTCAAGCTGAGGTTGATAGGGAAAGCTCATGATTAGGAGACTTTAAAAGAACTTAGGTTCTAGTCTGTTCTCCTTATAGAAGATGACACTATCATTTGAGGCTTGTCATCCTAGTTTCCAGTAAAAAACAGGGACTTTTTTTCCTGATATGGGAAGTCTTCGGGTACTTAGATGGGGAATATCAAAGTGGTCCTTAGAAGCAACAATTTATTCATTATAATGTTGCTCATTTAATTATTAACTTCTTGCCTAATTGGAGCATGTGCATTACAGGGTTTTAGAATTTACTTATAAGTCACATAACACATTCATTTCTGTATTTCTTTCAAATTCTATTTATGAATCAATGTTTCAAGCTAACCAGTATGTTTGAAAGATTTTTCAAGGAAAACTACACACCCTGAAATGTGATCACTAAATCAAAGCTGCAAATATAAGAATAAGCTTTAGGAAAAGACAGAAATAAATCAGAAGTCTTACCATTTACAAATAAGATTGAACCAATCTCCAATGACTGTCACCCAAATCATCTTAGTTCCAACTGTCTGATTAAGTTGAAACCATAGTGGAAAATAAATAGAAAAGATATTCCGGGGGTCTCCAACATTAGACATAAAATTTAGAAAATTGTAGTATGTTCGATAGTCCTTCTGCAGATGCTGAATAATGATCACTCCATTCCTATGAAGGAAATCCATCTTGAGAAAGAGGTAATTGTAAACAGAGAGCAGTCAGAGCTGCCAAGTTGAACCCCACTGTTTTATACGGTAACTTATGTCATGTCCAGCCATTATTATACCATGTGATGCTGACTCTCCGAGGAGAGGGCATATCGGCCCTCCTCTGTTGAAAAGTTCATTTATTTATAATTTTAATTGGTGCCAAAGAAGTGAAATGAAGTACACACTGATTTGTGGCAAGTTGAGGGGAAATTTGGGTAGAAATGTAATGAATTTCTTATGCAACCTCCCTTTTGTGTGAACAGTTGGATCATGTTTGCTTGAAATTTCTTGCACAGTTCATTTCCTTCAATGGCAGACATTAGCAATTTCTATGCTTGGCTAGAAGTCTACGCAAATAATTACTTTATGTCAAGTAGCCCTTAAAGCCATGCATTTTAATTTAAAATAGACTGGCTTTTTGACTATTTTATTTGTTCTTTGGGGGAAAAGATGAGTAAATATCCAGGCATGAAAAATGTGTATGGTGATATATTATCATCTAATTGTGGACTTTTAAATAAAAAAATATTTTGTTGTTTCTTTAGCAAAGATGATGATGTGATATATATGGAACAGAGAAAGAAATACATGGACCATACGAAATCTGCAAGAAAATGTGTCACTTTCTGACTGCAGGACGGAAAGCAGAGGTGGAACTCACTTGGGTTACAGAACTGCTATGACTGCGTCATTTTTATTGACGAGAGAATACAACTGAGGGCATTGGGGAGTTGCTCGTGTGACAAAAAAATAAGAATGGACTTCACAGGCTTTGAACAATCAGGAAATGGGTGTAGAAAGCAGTGTGTTCAGTAGAAGTACTCAGGAAGCACCAAAACAAACATGTAGATTGGGGATAAACAGAAGAACCACTCAAAGAGACCGACAGATTCAAGTCAGAAGTGAGATGCTGGATTTAGAACTGAATTATGTCTACCAGGATTAATGTGAAAGTTACTAAGTCCCACCAGGTGGCAGAAGGCAAGCAACCTTACTTGATATCTTACCATACATATGGTGTCTTCACTAATTATTGTCCCCTATCACTAGGAGCCTTCTTCGCAGGCAAGAATACCACTTTGAATTTCTCTTGGCTTCCTGCCCCATCCTTTAACAGCAACATTTGTTGTGGGAAATCCAGCATGTATAGATATCTTTCCAGTCTCTGTTACCTCTCCTGGAAGAAATGCTTTTACTTAAAACCTTTTGGGCTCCTTTTTTAGAATGCAGTACCTTGCCCTACCTCAGACCAGTGAAATTTTTGATGATGGGACCCAAGCATAGGCATTTTAAAAATACTTCCCAATCAATTCCAATATGCAGTTGGGGTTGAGAATCATCATGGTAAAGTAATCCATACATGACCTGTTCTCCTTTCAGTCTTCAACCCCACACTCTGCCAAAAGTCAACCTGAAAGAAGCTTCGATGACATTTAACATATAACTTATTGGTTGTAACTGGATTTTCCTGCTATATTCGTTTCTGCGCTAACTGATTCATCTTGTCAAGACTTCAGAGAATCTTGCTTTTGTATTACAGAAAACTGTACTCTAATGAAAAATTACCCATCTAGTGACAGTTTGCATATGAACTTGGTATTTGGGCCAGGAGAGGTGAAGCAATGGTGACAATTGAAATCATTTCTGAGGAAACAGGGCCTGCTCTTGGAAGCCTTCCTCCCTGAGTTTTCTGTGGGCATGACTGGAAGGACTTTAAAATACAGCCTGGTTTCTGTGGGTGAGAACTCTGCTTTGACAGCCACAAAGTGGGATCACAAGCTACACCATGTCATTTCTCAGAAAGTGACTTTAAATGGCTGCTAGGAAATGAATTTTAATTTCCATCCATGGTGAGGGTCTTACCAGTCCCTTTTTATCATTCCTATCATTTTAGTAAAAGGATAACCAGCAAGTGTCAGTCAGAACCGGCTCTCAGCACATTTTGCTTTTTGCCCAGGCAGCCCATGAATTACACCCACACTCAGCTCTCCCACTAGCGCGCTAATCTGATCTAAGTGATGTATGTGTTGAGGTGAAATTAATTGTGTTAAAAACTCATTGTGCTTTAGAATGTCTTGCATTTATGCTCTTCCAATTTTTCCCTTTAAAAATACTCTATCTTATTATCTGATTTTAACTTCACAGAGGTCCAGTAATCTTCCTTTCAATGATGAGGAAATGGACAAGTAACCTGCCCTGGGTCATTTTGGTGTTATAGCCCTGTTTGGAGATTAAGTTTTATCTTCAGAGCAATGCTTCTTCCTAGCCTAAGCAGTGTCCAGACTGCTTAAGGCTAACACTGGTAAGATTTAAACAGCTGCAAAGTGAATAAAAGCTGATGCTATAACCAGCTTGATTCATATGCTTTCAACAGCCAGACCTTCAATTCCCAGCCATAAACCTCTTCTGTGTAGTTCTCAGAGATGTTTGGTTGATACATATGCCCCTCTGGTCAGCTGCCAGATCACTAGGATAGCTTCATAGATGCAGTCACCACTTTGAACTTCCATTGGGTGACTTACCCCATTGTTTGAAAGCAGGGGTGTAGTTGTTATGGGGTTTCAGTGGCTACTGTTACCTTCTGAGTCTTTGATCTTCCCTGGAGGAAATATCAAGCATCATCACCATGAGCATCTCAGGGCTCTATGATGGCCTTGGGCGCAGCAAACAGTTTTCTCTCTGGGGACAATCAAGAATTATAGTAAACAAAGTCACCCAAGTGAGAACATCGAGAGGGATTGATTTTGCACTTGCTGCAGCAAGAGTCAGCCACCAACACTAGCCTTTGACAATAATTCAGAAGCAGGCAGGGGAGTAAATGCTTTATGATGAAAATAAGGAAGGCCTCGTGTGTGCTTGGAGTAGAGGCATGAGCTAGCTGGAGACAGGTTAAGTAGAAGCAAAGCATTTTACATGGTTGGTTTGGGAAACATATTTGGTTTCCTCTGGTTGGTCCTGAGTTCTAAGTAGGAGCAAAAAAATTGGGGAACTGGGAATAGTTCTGACCATTCTGAGAGTGGATTGTTTCAGAGATTATAGGTCAGAGTTCAATTGTCATAATTGGTCTGGCCATTGTCCATTTTTTTTAAAAGATTTCTTTTTATTTATTTATGTGTGCAAGAACTGGGGTGTAGGCCAGAGGTATAGGGGGTGACAGGAGGATTCACCAGAGACAGAATGGGGACCAGCACAGGCAGATCAACTGAAATACACTACTGAGGGGAGCAGCGGGCAAGACAGGAGAGGTCTGCTGCACCATGTGGGAAGCACCCTGGCTGGGGATTGAACTCATGCTGTAGATGCTGGTGATAGTTCCATAGTGCTGAGATTTTAACCCCTGGGCCACCAGGGAGGCCCCTATTGTCCATTTTATATTCAGTCTCTCACAAAACAAATTGAATATCACATGGTGTCATTCAACCAAAAAAAAATCCATTGTCTATCCTATGATTTTGTATTTCTCATCCATAGAGTTAAACTGATCACATACACATGTTTACCAAAGACAAATCAATTTATTCAGATATATCACTAGTCTGTATGAAATAGTATCCTTGGCTAATCAGTCAGAGTCTATGCTTCTGGCTTTTTTGTTTTGCATATTCTGGTTCTAAATTCCTGTAATCTCTTTAATGAGGCATGAAGAAGGACATTGCATTGCTTTATTCTTTTTCTAAGAAATGTTGAGCTACATATTTCCTGATACTCATTTTCTCCAGAAATGACTTACCCTTAAATCAGGATGTGAATAATATCCAATACGTTTTGTGTTACAATTAAAATTCAGCCTCATGCTCATTTAATACTTCAGAGTCTGTGAACTGTGATGAAATTGGCTGCACATTAGCTTTTTATCTTAGGTAGCTACTTTAGATAGACCGTCTCCTGGGGACTATCTGGTTTGATCAACTGTGGGATATTAACTCATGCAAAAGCACCTTGATTTCTTTTGCTTTTAACAAGATCTGTAAATGTGTTTGCTCCCTAGAGTTCATCATTTCTAGACTTTTCCCATCTTAGCTTATGTGCACTTCCTCAAAGCTGCCTTCATTGATCGGCACCCATACCGCTCCTGTAACAGTGTTCTTTTGCAAAATCTTTTCTTTTAGGGGGTTGTTTTAGTCTACCAGGACTGACATACACAGTAACAGACTGGGTGTTTCAACAACAGAAATTTATGTTCTCACAATTCTGGAATCAGTTCGAGATCATGGCGTCAGCTGGCTTGGTTTCTCCTGAGACCTCTCCTTGCTTGAAGATGGCCATCTTCTCCTGTGTCTTCTCGTGGTCTTCCTTCTGTGTGGCTGTATCCTAATCTCTCCTTATGGACACCAGTCATGTTGGATTAGGGCCCACCCTAATGACCTCATTTTGGCTTAGTTCTCTGTTTAAAGGCCCTATCTCCAAACAGTCACACTCTGGCTTCAACATATGAATTTTGGAAGATACAATTCAGTCCGTAGAGATTTGATTATAATTTGTAATTGTATATGTATTTTGAGTTTATGTCATTAATCTCTCTCTCCTGCACCACAGTATAAATTCTGTAATAAGGGATCATGTGTACCAGTGACTAGCACAGTCCCCAGGACAGACCTCCAGGGACTGATTACCCAAGAAGCTGGCGAATGCAGGGACACATGCGCTCCTGCGTTCATCACAACACTGTTTACAGTAGCTAATTTAAGGAGGCAACTAAGTGCCCAAGGACAGATGAGTGGGTAAGAAGATGTGGTTTATATAGACGTGGTGGAATACTGCTCAGTTATAAAAAAAGATGAAATCTTGCCATATGAGACTACATAGGAGGAACTGGAGGGGATTATACCAAGTGAAATAAGTCAGCAAGAGAAAGACAAAAGACTAGATTATTTCATTCATGCAGAATATAAAGAAACAAAACAAAGGAACAGACAAAACTAAACCAAAACTAACCCAATAAATCTGACTGCAAAATTAAAGTCACCCAAACGGGAGGGTTGGAGGTGGAAAGCAAAGGGGAAAGGCAGCCAATGGACTGTAGTGGGGGACTCTGGGTGCGGGACTCTGGGTGCTCCGGCGGTGGCTGTGGTGTGGTCACATACATCTGAAGGAGTGTCAACTTCTACTCCTAAATCATATACATGAAAAACAGTGTTACAAACCAATGTTACCCCAGTGAAAAATAATGCAATTTGAAAAAGAAGGGCATGTGCTTAGGGATTTAATATTAGCTTAATCTCTTTAGTTACCAGACTGTGGGTCAAAAACTTGAATTTAATTTATTTAGAGATCATTAAACTTTCCAAAATTGTATGCAAAATGTTAGCCCATATGCACATTTATTGGGAAAAGGCAGCCGCTTTCACAGGATTCTCAATGGAATTCCTGATCTGAACATATTAAGTGTAGCGTAAGGTTGCCAGGAATCCTGTTCACAGTCTAGGGTGTCTATCCCAGTATCCCCTTATTCTCTCTGTTTCTTCAGTGTTATTTTCAGTGTTCCAAACTCCCTAGCATGGTTTGTTCATCCTTTGCTTCTTTCAATGACTTAAAAAAAAAATCTTCCACTGCTGTAGCCCAACTCCCCAACCCTGTACCATTGCCTTATTTTTAGTTAATTCCAATAGTTGAAAAATTCCAGTTATTTCCATAACTTTTTTATTCTGATTCATTTAGATTCTTCTGAGGTTTGATTTACATGAATTCTGAATTTTGTTTGTTTTACTTAGGTTGCACTCTATAAATCAGAATTTCTTCAATATGCTTTCCCTTGCCAGATATTATATAACCACAAAATATACTAATAAGATGAACCATTCATTTCTCATTTTACAGTACTTATTGCAATTCAGCATCATTCAGGGATATTCATTTGAGCTGCTGGAATAGGACAGTAAGCAAAAATATATTTTAGAAGCACTTCCCTTAAAGTCTCTATGATGCTTAGTGCATTATCTTTTGCCACAAGCTTATCTGACCTCTGTAAAACAAAGCGTTGTTGGGATCTCTCCATTGTCACCTTGTACGTAAAATCTATTTCATACTGAGTTCAGATCCTAGTGACTCTCAGAAAATAATTACTTCCATTCTGCCTAGCGTCTCAAGAATATTGGCATTCTATAATTACACTATGTTAAGTGGCTCAGCTTAAGTTGTCCCAGGTTCTTCCTCCATTGCTCCCATCATACATTCTTCTCCAGAAATGATCATGACCTATACAACCATAACCTTTTTCTCACATCATTAAAAATTCCAACAGAGTTATCCACTGAGTAGTTGCATTCATTTTTCTTCACAATAGAATATATTTTATAGCAGAGTTCATATCTTTATAGATATCTTTAAAAAATACCTATGGTGTGTGGTCCTCAAGCTTTCAGGTGATTCAGAGAAATTATTTAATGGGTACAGCATATTAGTTTTACAAGTTGAAGCAGTTCTTGAGATGGGTGGTGAGGATGGCTGTACCTAATGCTACTGAACTGTACACTTAAAAAAGTTTGAGATGGTAAATTTTATGTCATGTGCAATATATCACAATAAAAAACCAAATATCTTTCTTACTAATATTGAATGTTTTTTGAGGACTTGGAAAAAGTTCTCTTTTTTTTCTCTGAAGTGTAGATCTTCAACTTTTCTTTAACAGTTTTATTAAGATATAATTTATATGCCATAAAATACACCATTGTAAATGCACAATACACTGATTTCTAGTGAATTTATGGAGTTTTACAACTATCACCTCAAACTAGTTTTAAATTATCTCCTCAGCCCAAAAAGTTTCTTGTGCCCTTCACTGTACAGCAGTTAATACTTGTTTCTACTCTCAACTCCAGGCAAACTTTGAGTTGCTTACTGCCTCTATGGATTTGCCTTTTCTGGATAATTCATATAAACGAATGAAATAATATGTAGTTATTATAAAGGCATTTTGCATTTGGCTTATTTCACTTAACATGTTTTTGAATAAATGCTTCTTAGTTTGCTGTAGGACTTTGATTCATTTCTATATCACTGAAATTGTTACTTTCAACACTTTTGTCCAGTTCTATAGTTGCTTTTTTTAGGGGAAAGGTAATGATTTCCTCACATCACCATGCAAGTGGTCCTAGCTTTCTTTCATTTTACTATTTTAATTCTAGGATCTTAATAGTGTTTTAGTTCTTTAAAGTTTAAAATTCTGCAAGATAGTACCATATTGTTCTTGTAGGTTTGAAAAACATTGTTAGAGAAACTGGAGGAGTTGAAAAAAAGGAATTTTCTTTAAACAATCAGACTATTTTGAGGAATATAGAACTGTTTCTGCCTACTCACAATTGGAGTTAACTTAACAAAAAAAGTCCACTAAAGAAGGCAGAAAATGAGTCAGCTACAAAATGTTCGTCTTAGTATAAAAGATAAATTTACAACCTTATGTCAGTGGTGAATATCTCAAGGACTTACTAAAGATGTCTCTTTCCATTTTGCTCATGGAACAGTCATGCTTTGCCATATTTTATCAGGAATGCATTAGAGAAATGCTGCAAGCACTATTCCAAGCTAAGGAAATTATTATCTCGAACTAGTAATGGCCTAATGAAATTATTAAATCTGTTTGCCGACTGTTGTTTAAAATTTAGTATTGATTATTCTGAAATTAAAGCTGTTGTACTTGTGAGACATTGGCAAAGTATTAAATGGAAACACTAAATGACCACACTTACCTTAATTAATATGACTTAGATTATAAGAAAGGTATTCAGTATTTATCCTAACATAGCAGAATGCTTGTTTCTTTTTTAAAAAAAAGATCTATTTACTTATGCATACAAGAACTGGGGTATAGGCCAGAGGTGTGGGGACGTGAGAGGATTCACCAGAGACAGAGTGGGGAGCAGAACAGGCAGAACTAATGAAATACACTGCTGAGGGGAGCAGTGGGTGAGACAGGAGAGGTCTGCTGCGTCATGTGGGTTAACTCCCTGTCCAGGGATCAAACTCATGCTGCAGTGGCTGCTGATAGCTTCATAGTGCTGAGACTTAACCCCTTGTGCCACCAGGGAGGCCCAGAATGCTTGTTTCTTTAATATAAGTAGTGTGATTGTCTTGTAAAGGGAGCTACGTGCATTACCTTCCTTGAAGTGGGTATTCATTTGCAATAATCTCTCTATTTCTTTGCTAACTTAGATCTTATTCTATTTAAAGACTAACTTATGTGTGTTTTAGTATGGCAATATCATACACTGGAAGTAGGTAAAGCATAAATCATACAAACAACAAACCATTTTAAGTGTTTATGTTACAGAGACCTGTTCCAAGGCATTTGCTTTTATTATCCCTCTAAGTCTTTGCATTGGGTATATAAGGCAAGTGTTATTATTATTATCATTATTATTACTATTATTATTAGTTATTATCCTCTATGAATAAAAACTGAGGTCCAAGAGTCAAAGAAACTTGCCCATGGTCATACTTAGTAAATGATACAGTGTGAATTTCAAACTCAAGCAGTCTTATTGCAGATTGAGCAGTTAACCATTGTGCTAGTTAGAGAAGTAAAGTGTCTATAGCACGTTACACTTGTATCTCCCAACAATATCCTTTGAGATTCAAAACATTAAAACCATAACTCATTATTCCTGTACCTCCCCAATAACCCCCAAACCCCAACACAGTAAATTGACAAAGAAGGTAATTACCTGTTCTGACAACAGCATCACGTTCAGTCTAGAAACTTCGAATTACCTCTAACTCCCCCCTTTTCTTTTCAGTTTTATCTGCAACACAGCCTATCAGAGAAGGCAGACACCAAAAATCTTGGCCACGGAATGGTTTTTGACACTGAGTTTCTTCTGGGGTAGATTCAATCTATCAGTACTAGGTTCTGCATTTTAATGTCCATGTTTTACATGATCAAACACAAAAAAGCAGGAAATTTTGGAATTGTTCATATTAAAAGCTAATAAACTGTAATAGTCCAATCATTTCCCAATGAAGTTATTAGATGTGACACAAATTAAACAATGGTATTCAAATTAGCTTTATTTTTATTAGGTTTATTTAAGTTAAAGGTAGCATCAAAGAACAGGGCATAAACTTGACAACAGAATACGACTAAAATTCAGTATCTATATTTGTTTAAAAACCCTTTATTTGAATTGATAATTTCTCGGTCCTGCCGAGAATCTTCCAGGAGCTATTAATATTTTCTAAAGTGAAAGTGAGAATTTGTCGGTCACTCAAAGCGAACTACAAATCCCAGAATGCCCCTTTCCCTGTCTTTCCCGCGAGACTCTCGGAGGCCTAAAACAACCAATCCCTTCATAGAGAGCCCATGCTATCAGCCAATCCAAAGGCGAATGGGGCTCCCAAGGGCGGAAGGCGGAAAGCGCGCTTGTTTGAAATAGAGAAGTTGACGAGCCTGCAGGAACGGCGTCTGAAGAACAGCTGTCGGTTGGAATTGGCTCAGGTCTTTTTTGGAGAAAGGCGGCGGGGCGCAGACCTACTGGTGACGGTGAGGGAGATGCGGTTGAGCTGGGCTTTCCGACCTGCCTGTCGCGTTAAAGGAAAGTGGGTTTGAGCGGGGAGTGTGTGACCGGGGCGGTGTCTGTGAAATGCTTGGATTGTTGCTGTTGCGACCGTCTGGGGCAGCGGATTGGGCAACGGCTAGGTCAAGAGATTCAGAATTTCGCCTGACGAGAGGTCTGTAGCCCTTCTGGGAGGGTTTTGGGTTATTGGGAAGATTTTAGTGTAAAGAGAACTTAGTAGGCCTGGAATCTTACAGGAAACCCTTTTACGGAGGAGGAGAAGAGAGGCCCAGAAGACCCCGTGATTTGTCCAGGTCTGGACTAAATCCTCTGAACTCCCAGGCCAGTTCCATTTTACTGGTAACCCTATCTGTTCTAGAGGAGATGCAGGGTAGATGAGTAGGGTCTTATCCTGTGGGATGGACGCGGTCTTTGGGACCTTGGCGATCCAGGCTGAAGTTGGAAGGGACCATAGAAGTCACCAATATTACTTGTGAGAAAATGGAGTCAGAATCATTACCCTAGGGTTATAGAGAGTGTGTCTTGTGCGGTTCCACTAACGAGTCCCTAGGAGGTAAGGATGTCTTGAATTCTTACTGCATTTTACCTGTAGTCCAGATAGCTTGATCTGTCCCGTAACACTAGAGTTAATAGTACGTTGCTAATAGTAAGATTGACATTTTCTAGCAAATGTCAATCAGCCAAAATACTTGATTGGAAGATGTGACTGTTTTAATTCTAATAACTTAAAAAGTACAATATGTGGTCTCTTTGTTTTGTAGCGTTCTTTTCAAAATGGTAGAGGATGAACTGGCACTATTCGATAAAAGTATAAATGAATTTTGGAATAAATTTAAAAGCACTGTCAGTGACACCTCCTGTCAGATGGCAGGGCTACGAGATGCCTACAAGGATTCCATGAAAGCATTTGCAGGTACCTCTAGTTAATTTGTAACATGATGTTTTTGTTCTACTTGCTTGTTTTTTAGTGTTATTTCAGCTGAATTGAATCTTTAATTCCAATTTCTTTTTCAGAAAAACTGTCTGTGAAATTAAAGGAAGAAGAACGAATGGTTGAGATGTTTCTGGAATATCAAAATCGTATGTGACAAAATGTAGATCACAGGGTTTTGTTTTTTTTAGATTAAACAGCTATATGAAATCTGCCATACAAGTAAAATCGAATATTGTGTGTATACTTATATGCACACATATCAAAGTAATAAACATTCATATACCCACCCACAAACCAGCTTTCTTCTCCCACCTTCCAGGACTTGTTTAGCATTGTTTTTGAATGTTATATAAATGGCATTTTGAATGTATTCTGACCCTTTTTTTCACCATTATCCAGGCATACCTCAGAGATATTGCAGGTCCCCTGCAGAACCACAGCAATAAAGCAAATATCACAATAAAATGAGTCCGAATTTTTGGTTTTCCAGTGCAAATGAAAATTACATTTGCACTATGCTGTAGTCCATTAAGTGTGCAATGGCATTATGTTTAAAAAAGCAGTGTATGTGCTTTAATTAAATGTGACACAAAGACAAGTGAACATGTGTTGTTAGAAAAATGATTCTGGTGGTCTTACTAGATACAGAATGCTGGGTTGCTACAAACTTTTCGATCTGTAAAAATAATGTCTTCAAAGAACAAAAAAGTAAAGCACAATAAAATGAGGTATGCCTGTATTTGTGACATTCATCTTTGCTGATACGTAATGTGCATTTTTTTTTTTTTTTGGTCCAAAAGTTTGGTTTTGTTTCTTTAGTTCATCTCATCTATTTGTTTTTTCTTTATACCCATATCAGTGAAATCATATGATGTTTGTCTCTTTCTGACTTATTTCATTAAGTGTTACCACCTCTAGATTTGTACGTTACTGCCAATGACAGGATTTCGTGCTTCCTTATAGGTAGTACGGTGGTCCGTTCTGTTTACATGCTATATCTTTTTCCATTTGTCAGTGAGCACTTAGCTTACTTCTAGTTCTTATAAATGCCAGCATTTGTTAAAAAAAAAAAAAAATGTTTTTTTGTTTTCACATTGGAAATCTCAGAATGGGCTTTCAAAAGTTGGAGCCTCAACAATTTGGGATTAGAATTAACACTCTGAACATTTTTCTCTATATATTTTTACTACTGTTCTTCTCTCATTGCTGTACATAGTGTCCAGAGTGAATCAGTGGCTCTTACTGACTTCACAGACTTGTAGCCAAAGGCTAAGTTCCACTGAAAATATTAATTTAATGGTACCATTTGTAAAGGATTATTAAATTAGAATTCTGCTACATGGGGTATATGTTCTTTAATTTGCCACATTACCCAGCGTTTGTTTTGTTTTGCTTTGTTTTATCCACTTTTCTCTCATTTTGTAACCCTAGTCAGCTGTTGAGCTAGACAAACCCATGTTTACTTTCTAAGCTTCTCTGAAGCTTCCATGCCCTTTGCTCCGTTTTGCCTATAAGTTGCTCTCATCCTGACCATAAATGTAAGCAAAAAGGAAAACCATTTTTGTGTGGTGTGGGTAAGAGTGATGATTGAGTTTGGTTCCTTTAAAACTCTTAGTTTGTAGAACCCCTTGGAATTAAAAAGCTTAAGTTTAGAATTGTCTATTTTTAACTATTGCGAAATTCTAAATGTGCTCCTAACACTTATCTATATTGTGAAGTTGTGTTCTAAATAGTCTAAAATCTTAAAGCACTTTTAATTATTTCTTTAAGAAATCAGTTTATATTTGACTCGAAATATAATTTACTTAAGCTTAATTACTTAAGTGAACATTTGCTACTATTTGCCAAGCACTGAGGTGAAACAATGCATAAGTTGTATCTATATGCTGCTCACTGTTTAGCGGAAGATACAGGCAGGGAAACCACAATTAAAATATGTTGTAATAGTGAAATTAATGCTGAGTGAGCATAGAATCTGGAGGGATTGCAAACTAAACCCTTGTTTTGTGTACCATGTGCTAGGCCCTATTTTAAGCTCTTTGTAGATAATGACTTGGTGAATCCTTACAACAACCCTATGGGGGGGTAATTACTGTTTTTAAACCTATCTTATAAGTGAGGAAATAGGCACAGAGAGGTTAAATGAATTGCTCATGGTTAGATAACTGCTAATCCATAGAAACTTGATTTGAAGGGACATAGTGTAACTATTCCCATTGTCCTGGAGAGGATAGATCACTGGGGAAGGTGCCAGGTTCAGCTCTGTATTCTAAAAGAGGTAATAGCAGATGGCATACAGGAGAAATGGGAGCACTTGTTGAGTTCTGGGATGGCTGGTGTATAGTGTGAATGGGACATGGCAGCAAAGTGGTTGCTTACATGATGAAGTATAAGTTGCTCAGAGTCGTTTAGGCTTTGTTCTTCAGGAGATTTTTTTTTTTAAGTATTTTTTTTTTTAGATTTATTTATACATACAAGTTGGGGTACAGGCCAGAGGCATGGGGCGGCGAGAGGGTTCAACAGAGACAGAGTGGGGAGCAGAACAGGCAGATCAGAAATACACTGCTGAGGGGAGCAGTAGGCAAGACAGGAGAGATCTGCTGCACCATGTTGGATTCTCCCTGGCCGGGCGTCGAACTCGCTGCCGCTGCCAACAGCTCCACAGCGCAGCACTTAACCGCTGCGCCACTGGGGAGGCCCTGTTCTTCAGGAGATTAAGGAGTTACATTGTTAGACACTTTAAACAGAAGGGGAGTGAGAGGGTGAACCATAAAGAGAGTAGTTAAAAGAAGACGCTAGCTCATTAGTTGGGACAAACAGTGAGGATGACTTGGACCAGTGAGACTCTGAGAAGGTGGGCATCTGACTGATTGACTAGGTGTGAGGGACAGTGTGTTCTAGGATGATTCCTTCTGATTTGGACAGGTCCGTGGTGATATGTTTACTGGTGAGTAACTAGAAGATGAGGATCATGTTTTCAGGGGTGGAAGAGAAATAAATGGGATGAGTTCAGTTTTCAATGTGTTGGGTAAATTTGCTGAGGATATTGTGGTTGTGGGCTGTGGGCCTTGCAGGTCCAGATATCTGGTAGGTAGAGGCTATATCCAACTGAAGACAGGCCCAGAAAATGTTTTTGCTGAAGATGGAGATTTGAGAGTCTTGGGGGGTGGGGGTGGAGGGGATGCATTGTGTGTGACTCTTTGGAAGAATGTGAGAGGGAAAGAAAATAGCCTAGAATTTTTACTCTGCACCAGGTACTGTGCTAAACTCTACATACACCATTTCCTTCAGTCCCCATAACAGTTCTCCAAAGTAGATATCATCATCATCATCATCACATTAGGCTTATCTACTGATGAGATTATCAACTCAGTGGTTTTTCCCCACATTATCAGATTGACTCAAGAGACCTTGTTCATGCTTGCAGCATTACATTTCTCCCCTAATTTGAGACAAAGGTGCATGGAAAGGACTAGGGAAACAGAATTAGCAGTTGTAGAGTACTTTCCACATGGGGACGGGAGGAGAGGAAGCAAGAGAGGTCACAGAAACCTAGGAGGAAAAGTTTAGCTTTTCCCTAAAAGGAAAGAACCAAGACAGATGGTGCTGCTAACACTGGGAAGCCACAGATAGGTCCAATACGGTAAAGACTGAAAGGCTGTCTAAAGTTAGTTATTTGGAAGAAATTGAAGACCTTATGTGAAAGCGAATTTAGTGGTTTTGTGAGCAGAGGTCTCACGGAATTAGGTGAAGAAATAGCGTAGAATGCTTTGAAGAAGTGTAAATGGAAGAAGAAAGTAGTTATTTGAGAGTGTAGTGACATGGTTGAGCTTTTCCTTTCTTTTTTTAAGGTGCCCATTCTAAAATAACCATGTGTATTTGCTATAGGAAAGAAATCGGAAGGAAAGTAGACGTTAAAAGAAGGATTGGACAGTTAAGAGGGTAGAGGGAAAGAAATCTAACCTGAATTAGTACCAGATTGGAGTAAGAGCCACTCTTTCTCTGAGAGAAGAGAAGGTATTGATAGAAATTTTGGAAGGACAAGGAAACTAATTGACTCACCACACATTTGCTGAGCTGCTGCAGAGAATGAATTAGCCCAAAATCTGTCCCACCTGGAGCATCTGTTCTGTTTATCGTAAGGAGGAATATCATGTATTAAAGTGAATGGCCTCTACTGTGAATCAGGCTCTTAAGAGATTTTAAGTCCTGAAATCTGTACAGGACAGAGATTATCCCTGTTTTACACATAAAGCAGTTGAAATGTCCTGACATTTAAAAAGAACAAAAAAGCCTTGCCCTAAGGTCGTACATTTGTAGATACTAGATCTAGGATTATAGTCAAAATGTTTGTGCTCTTCCCAGTTTACCACACTGCCTTTTCTACATGGAAGGGAAAGTGTAAGAGTAAGGGTTTTTGTGGTGGGTAGTGACAGCTTGAAGGCTGACCCAGGAGAATAAAAGATAAGGCCACCTCGTTATACGTAAGGTAATAGTCACGAAATAGCAAGCGCCCTTCCATTGTATCGGCCCTAGGGACGGTTCTTCAAATGTTATAATGGCAAATATATAGTTTCACAAAAATATTTGTATTTTACATTCTTTTCAATAATAGCAATTATTTTTATAAACATAGTTATAAATGAAAATTGGTATGCTGCATTATTTGCACGTCTGTGATTACCACTGAAGTTAAATTATCATTCATATCATTAACCATCTGCAGTCTGTGATTCCTCCATTCAGTGCATTTTTCTTTTCTTTAGGAATTTATATTTGTGTCTTCTTTAGATTAAGAAAAATAACCCACTGTTGAGAGAAGATAGTGTAATGGTCAAAAGTTTTTCTTTGAAGTCCTGAGTCTGAATCCAGGTCTTAACTGTTTATTGTATCAAATAAAGCATCGGCCAAGTTATTGAACTCAAGTTATTGAACTCCTGAATCTTTTTCCTTTTCTTTAAAGAGTTAAGACCTACATGGTGGTAGTGTTGTGAAAATTAAGTAAATATATAAGTAGCTAGCACATGATACTTTATGCTTATTTGTATCAAATGTGAGGTTTTGTCCCCTGCTTGTTAAAGTTCATGAAGCTAGTGTATGCCTTTCTCTTTGGTTTCTTTTTGCCTTTGAGTAAAAAGATCTTTCCCCATAGAGTTAATTTTACATTCACGGATAATTCCTTTTAGGTCTTGTAAGATTTTAATTTATGTTTAATAAATGTGAAATTAATTCTGGATTTCAGCACCGTTTAGGGAACACCTCCTTGATTGATATTTTGTTATCAGATTAATTTCGTGAATATATCAATGTTTGTTTGGGATTATCTTTTTTGTTTGAACAGTACATCAGTTCTTTAACTATTACCTCACTATTGTATCATAGGGTTTTAATTGTAAATGTCAGATCTCATAGCGCAAGTTTCTTTCTTTGTTATTTTTCTTACCATGTTTTTTTTTAATGTTTTTTTTACCAGTGTATTCATCAGATAAATTTTATAATTTTGTCAGATGCTTCCTTTCCCTTCCCTTTAGTAATATTGGGACAACTATGGAAGTGAACTTGGGAAATATTGTCATCTTTATAATACTTAGAAGCATAAAATATCTCTCCATGGATCCAGGTCAAATATGTGTCTCTGGGAAGTTTTGTGAGGTGTTTCTTTGTCATACAGAGCCAAAGTATCTGATTTAGATTATTCCTGAATGTTTGTCACCATTGTAAATGAGATTTCCTCTTCCCTTCTTTCTTCCTTCCCTTCTTTCCATCTTTTTGGTATGTTCCAGAGGCATTTATATAGCATTAGAAGTAGCTGTTTTTTCAGAACACTGTGTAAAATCATCTTCTAGTGTTTGGTTGTCTTGGATTTTATGTACTTATTTGGAGGAGAGAACTGCAAAGGTCATGATTTTCTGATTTTAATTTTTGGGGGGTTTCATTTGGTACTCATTTTAAAATGCTTTTTTGTGTCCTCATTTATATTTTCAAAGGCAAGTAGGAAAGAGTAGGTTAAGAATTTTTGTTGTTCTTTAACAACTTTTGAATCACTAGGAAATACTTGTTAAAACATTATTAATCTTTTGAAATCAGTATTTTGATTTTAGCTAAGATGCAAGTCAGAGAACAAAGCATAGACTAGCTAATACTTTGTGTTTCTTACAGAGATCTGCAGGCAAAATAAGCTCATCCAAGAAAAAAAGGATAACTTGATGAAGATGATTGCTGAAGTAAAAGGTAAAAAGCAAGAAATGAAAGTACTGACTGCAAATATCCAAGATCTTAAGGAAGAATATACCAGGAAGAAAGAAAGTAAGTTGTTCAAAGTGGTGATGGCTCATAATTATTATGTACATCTTGCCTTCTCTTTACTTCATTGGCAAAAATGGATAACCTTCCTCGCCAGCTTCTTGTCTCTGCAAGGTATCTTATCAAGTTAGCTCAGGTGGTTTTATTTTCTTTTGTTTTACCTAAAGGCCTTTTGAGTTCTATATAATCAGAGTTGTAATATCACCATTATAATAATGAAATTCACTTGACAGTTTAGTTAAGCAGAGTAGGATTCAGTTGCAATAAAGATTTGCCTGGGAGAAGCCAGGTGTAATTTATACAACAAATTTATTGATCACATTCTCATCCAGGATTTATTAAGCACTCTTTTTTGCCACAAGTTCTAAAAATTTTCATATTCAAATGTGTGCTTCCTTTAGAAAGCAGACTTATTTGCCCACAAATGAGTATTCAATTCTCAAAATTTCCTGAAATTGCAGTGTATGCTTTGCTAATGCTTTCAGAGTTTATATGCAATTCTACATGATTTTTCTCATCAGCTTTGTATTACTAGGGAAAGTTGCACTTTTTTTAAAGATTTATTTATTTATGCATACAAGCTGGGGTGTAGACCAGAGTTGTTGGGGGTGAGAGGGTTCACCAGAGACAGAGTGAGGAGCAGAACAGGCAGATCCACCAAAATACACTGCCGAGGGGAGCAGCGGGCAAGGCAGGCGAGGTCCGCCTTGTCATGTGGGAATCTCCCTGGCCGGGTATTGAACTTGTGCTGCAGTGGCTCTGGACAGCTTCATAGTGTTGCACTTAACCTGTTGCACTGCCAGGGAGGCCCTGTTGCGCTAACTTTTAAAAAGAATCTTAAAGTAGCATGAGATAATACTATTCTCTTGAGAAATAATTATATTTAAAAGAGTAGAATATTTTTCCAGTGAATCAATTGGTATATTCTTGGCTAGCCAGACAATCAAAGTAGTGTGAAGGAAGTTTTTCTGTGTCTGTAGAGTCACCAGGCTAATTGTTGGCCTGCTTGGTCCTTTCACTACCTCTCACTACCTTTTCCTTCCAAATTGAATGAATAGACATCCTCTTTGCTAATTGGTAGATATAGAAATTGAATAAATGGGAGGAGATTCATTTGTGTGGCATCATTTTCATAGTTGTTTCAAGGTTTTGTTTTGCTTTTTACTTAAACGAACAATGGTTGAGTGTTATTTAAAACATTTCATACTGTGTGTATCTGTGTTTAAATCATAGCTATTTCCACTGCTAACAAAGCTAATGAAGAGAGGTTGAAAAGGCTGCAGGAATCTGCAGACCTGTATAAGGATCGACTTGGACTAGAAATACGAAAAGTTTATGGTAAGTATATAATGTACAAAAAGTATAGTAGATGAGAAAAGTGTGATTTTTCTTAAGTAGAAGATAATTTTTTAAAAACCTTTTCAACTATAATAATCATAGTATTAACTTTTTAGAAAAATAGGAAAATTATAAAATGTCTATTCTAACATACTTACTGATTCTTGGTTATTTATCAACCAGTATTTTAACAAACATTTTTTACATGACTGCAAACATGCAAATAATTTTTGTGCCTTGTTTTTACTGACATTGTATGAATAGCATTTCTCTAGTTGCTAGACCTTCAAACGGTATTTTTTTAATGGTGGTATAATAATTAATTTCATTGATGTAATATAATTTATCCAGTTTTGTTCTTTAACAAATAAATGTATTGCTTCTAACTCAGTGTTTGGATTCTGCCTTTGTTTTAGTTTTAGACATTCTGTAGTGAATGTAGACTTCTCCATTTCTTTTGTATAATTTCCAGGAAATTCCAGGGAGGAATTACTGAATTAAAGAATATGGATGTTTTTATGGCTGTTCTGTGTATCTGTTCCAGTTTACAAGGATACCTATTGTGTTGGGAATCTCCAAGATCACCAATAGGTTTGCTGATTAGCTAGACTTAAGAAGACGCAGCATGCACTTATATTTATGGCCAAGATTTCAAGATTTATTGCAGGGGGTGAATACAAAATAAAATCAGCCCAGACGCAAAGGCAGCTGGGGCAAAGTCTAGAGGAAACAAGCTTTTCAGGTTTTCAGGAATCCTAGGGCTGTGGAGTTGGTTAGAATGTGCTTAATTTCTTTGGCTTCAAATTGTGACAATGCCTATGTGGTGTTGTCTATGAGGGATGGAGACTGGGAACTTTGGCTGATTTCCCCTGGACTTTACCCCACATACCTTTTCCCTTTGCTGATTTTTGCTCTGTCCTTTCGCTATAGTGACCCCTCATTCAACTGTATGCAGGGTCTTCTGAGTCCTAATGAATCCAAACCTGGGGTGATCTTGGGGAACTTTATCATACCATCCAAGAGCCAGCCTTGCAAGCAGGCCTTTCGAAGGCTCCAAGGTTAGCAGTCTCAGGCCTGCTGTGTTAACTGTTTTAGCTACACCTGTCTACAATGTACAAGAGCACCCATTTCATTGGATTCTTGCCAGAATTATAATTTTTTAAAGTTTATTTTTGGTAATTGACTAGCTATGGTTGAAATTTTTTATAAAAAAACTTTTTTTTTTTATTATGAAAAGGTAACCCTTTTCTGTTTGTTTACTAATTATAGATTTTTTCTATGTCTGTTTGGGCCCTTTATCCACACCTCTATAGTCTTGGTGTTTTTTCTATCAACTGGAATGAGTTTTTAATGGAGAATAACCTTTTGATTAGGTAAATGTAAGACCAACTATGAACTTTTTATTCTTGGACGCAGTATATATTCACTGTCACCATGAGGCACTTTTTAATCTTGTTTAGTTTTGTTTCAAAAACTGTTTTAAAACCTTAAAATTACTTTTAGATTTTAAAAAGGAATACTCTTAGCTCAAGGTAAGGAAATAAATTTTTAAAAAGAGACAACCCAAATTTGACCCTCATTTTACCCAACTGTATATCTTAGAAAATCTTCTTTATCTTGACAGTTATCTCTCCTATTACTATTAACTGTTTTTAAAAAACTAGTTTAAAAAAGCTAACTTCTTTATTATATTGGAATTTAAAAATGAGACACAGTTTTCAAAGACTTCTTTTTTATAATTCAGATATTTTTTATGAGATTTCTTTAGTTTTTTATTCTATGGAACAAACCTAAAATGTGTGTGAATTTCTTCCAGGTATTTATGCTTTTGGGAACATTCTGAGGTCTTTGGGAAAGTAGGATTTAAGACTAGAGAACTGTAAAAAAGTCAAATTTGTTAGACACTACAGTTTTTTGGGTAAAACATATATAATAAATTTCCATTTAAAATAATTTTATCATACAATTTAGTGACATTTATTGCATCATAATGTACAACTATCACCACCATTATTTCTAAATTTTTTCACTAGCACAAACAGAAACTCTACCCACTAATAACTCCTTATTCCTTCTTCCTTATAGACCCTGATAATCTCTCTGAATTTGCCTATGCTAGACATTTCATTTAAGTGGAATCATACAATATTGTTTCATTTGTGTCTGGCTTATCTAATTTAGCGTACTGTTTTCAAGGTTCATCCATATTGTAGCATGTTTCAGATTTTTTTTATGATTGAATAGTATTCCGTGTCACATACCACACACATATTTACATAATATTTATCCATTCATCTGTTGGGGGACACTATGTAATTAGCACCTTTTGGCTGCTGTAAAATAATGCTGCTGTGAACATGGGCATACTGTTATCTGTTTGAGTCTCTGTTTTCAATTCTTTTGAGTCTATATCTAGAAATGGAAATGATTTGTCCTATTGTAATTTTTGAGGCACTGCCATTATGTTTTCTGTGTTTCTGGACCATTTTACATTCCCACTAGCAATGTATGAGGGGTTCCAATTTCTCCCCATTTTGCCACCACTTTTTTCTATAGCCATCCTAGTGGGTATAAAATGTTATGTCGTAGTTTTGGTGTGCATTTTTCCAATGACTAGTGATGTTGAGCATTTTTCATGTTATGGCCATTTGTATATATTTTTTGTAGAAATGTCATTCACAAGTTCTTTGTTTTTTGAATTGGGTTGTTTTTCTCTTTGTTCAGTTGTAGGAGTTTCTTACATGTTAAGCTCATTTCAGATACATGATTTACAAATATTTTATGGGTTGAATTTTCGCTCTTGATAGTATCCTTTGAGGGACAAAAGTTTTTAATTTTTATGATGTCGAATTTATCTATGTTTTTCTTTTATTGCTTATACTTTTGGTGTCATTTAAACAACAATACTTTTTAAAATCATTGTAACTTGTACACTTGGAGATGTTGGTTTAGTGACTGTATGTACTTGGCAGTATAGATACTGATTTGAGATGGAGGTGAGAAGACGGATCTCCGTTGAAAGCTTTGGCACAATAAAATATTCTCATATTAAATAATTTAACCTTTTTTTCAGGTGATAAATTACAGTTTATTTTCACTGATATCGATCCAAAGCATCCTGAGAGCCCATTTATGTTTTCTTTGCACCTGAATGAAGCAAGAGACTATGAAGGTATCTACTCTTATCTCCTAACTAGTATTTGAATTAGCACCCCAAAATGTTATTTGAATCAGAATATATTCCAGTCTTCTTGGCTTCTAAAGACAATAGTGTGTATAGTTTTCATTTATAGATATTATCTGAGAAGCTTAGTAAGTAACTTCTCAGGACAGCACAGGGCTACAGTGGCTGAAAAGTCTAAAAGACCACTGATCACTACATTTCCTAAGCAAGTATGAATTATCATTTTTAGAGAACTTAAAATGAAGCTAAAGCTCTAAAAGATGCGACTACCTAAATGTGAATATTATAATTTCTCCAAGTATTTGATTTTAAAGTCAAATGTAAAATCGTCAAAATGTCATCTTTTATTTTCCCCAAAATAAAATACCTTTGAAAATTATACTATCCTGAAAATCCCACACATTGATAGTTGACACTTTAAATTAGTTGCTAACTCTGTAGCAGTGCAGAGCTCTTTGATTTATGGGGAATTATATATGATTGATAATAGTGTGAACAGGAAAAGAATGGAAACAGCTCTTTTGTTCTTCTTATGTCCCTGTAAAAGTAATCCTTAATTTGTCAGAACTCAGAAAGTGGTTCTTAGCTCTTTGTGCCTATGCTTTCATCTTAAAAGCTTTTATAGCAGTCAGACGCTCAGATGAACTGCTGAGTTAGCTCCTAAATGTACCCTGGTGACACAACTCCTATTCAAATGGGATTTCTACTTTAGGAATCTTTTCTCTCTGGGTAAATATCTTCTGACCTATTGAGTGCTAAATTTTTTAAACAGCAAACTGCCCAAAACCTTTTATCTAGCTTTTCAATTGTCTTCGAATTGGATATCCCTTTTTGTACCACAGTCTTGTAGTACTTGATAGTGTATGAAAATAGAATCACCAATATAAATTTTGAACCAAATGCTCTTTGCTGTTCTTTATCTATTTTTGTAATGCGCCTTATTTTCTAAGCAGTCTCTACCAAAGAGCAGGAAATCTGATAGTCATATTTCTTCCTCTTGGACAAAGAACAGGAATGATGATAGAAAATGATCCATTTCCTTTGACCTATCCTTCCTAGAGACTTGCTACAGGATATACGAAATGAGAACAAGTATCAGCTACATATGCTTCAATATTGTGACTTTGAGTCTTATTTGATAAATAGGTCCTGTAATTTTGAGTAACAACCACATTTTGTAATCACCTCCATTTCACTTGTAAAACTTTAGCTATTGCTTTCTATAATTTTACGTTATTAAGGGTTAATCTGTGATCAGAAACTAGATATCTAGTCAAAGTTTTGCAGAGAAAACTGACATAACGGTTGGAAAAAACCTTTAAAATACTTTAAATCATTAGACAGTGTTAAAAGAAAATGTACAGGTCCAAGATGGTGGGAAATGGCATTCTATTCTGTGTCACTAAACTTTTCAATCCCTTGACTACCATCTGTTTAAATTTAAAGCAAGATTATAGTACTTAAGATATGAATATTTAAAGATTAAACAAAGGAAAGGTCCAAAAGATAGTTAAGATATGAAAATCAAGTATATTTTTCATTCAGTGCTCAAAGCATTTCAGTAAAGTAGAATTGAAGTGAAATGATTTGAATCATATGAGAGTATCTAAATTAGAAGTACTTCTCATCCATAAAACATTTTCATTCAAATTGTCTTTTTTTTTCCCTTTTAGTGTCAGATTGTTCTCCTCATCTTGAGTGCTTAGCAGAATTTCAAGAGAATGTAAGAAAGACCAACAACTTTTCAGCTTTTCTTGCCAATGTTCGGAAAGCTTTTATCGCTATGGTTTAGAATCAACATATAGTGTATGAAAACTTTCATTTTCCTCCCTATCATGTATTTCTTTTAAAAAGAATTCTCGTTATTCGTTGTTTACTTATAATCCCTTTGTGTTTTTGTGACATTTCTGTGTGGTGTATTTCTTTAAATTATTTTAATTAAAACCTTAGGAAAGAAAATGTATAAAGTCAAATCTATTCTTTCTAAAATTAAAACTTTTCTATGTAAGATATATATAAGTATATATAAATTTTAATAGCAGACATGGGCTTATGGCTACCTTGGGAATAGGAATTTCTGTAACCTGTACTGTGTCTCAGTGGTATATAGGTTTTTGAAGGTCAGTGACTAGTACTATCTAAAAAGACTCTTAGTGGTGAACTTAATAGTATCTACACACATGTTGACTTCAGTGATGTACACCTGACACGTAAGTATTAATGCAGTGTTAATTAAATTTTAAAAATAATTAATTAAAAAGACTCCTCCATTTTTTTTTTGACATTTTATGAAGTAGGCTTTTTTTTTTTTCCTTTTTGGTAGTTTAGGCCAGTTGTCTTATGTAGTATCCCAGATTTCTATTTGTTTCTTTATGATTTAATTCAAGTTAAACATTTTTGACAAAATTACTACATGGGTATACTTCCTACTTCTTCACTCAGGGAGTATATATACAGAATGTTGGTTTGGCCTGTTACTGGTGATGCTAGCACTGATCGCTTGACTATGGTGGGATGACTCAGATAGCTGCCTTGTAAAGGAATCTTTCACACTTGGAAATTATTATCATCTGTGGAATTATATTTTGGGGGGCCTGTGAATATACTGTGCCGCTGAACAACTTTTCACTCAATAACTTTTCCATCCACTCGTGATATTTGCCTGAAAATTATTACATTGGTATTAGTTGGAGTAGGGAGAACTTAGGAGGGTAGCTGCCGAGCTGACAAATTTTTAAATGTATTTGGCAAAATAAATATTACTTGCTATCATCCTTATATCATGAAAAAAATCTTTTATCTCACACAAAAATGGATCTGCAGTTAAAAGACAAAACTTCACATCAGAAGAAGGTTGGCAGTATTCTAAGATGTCCAGAAAGGATATATTTTTGAAAATCCAAAGGTAAAAAAATTATTACCGATTTCCATTTTATAATACATATACTTTTGGTCATGATCTGGATATAAATTTGCCATCTTGGGAGTCTATTTAGTATAGACTAGAACCCAAATGTCAATGCTTATGCTAAAATTATGTTTTTGTCACACACCTATCCCAGTATATTTGGTTGTGTTTAGGTATACTGGCTATCATGGGAGCCATATAATACTGTTTCAGGATATTGTGTACACACCTGAAAACCATGGCCTCCATGCCTCAAGTTCCTTCTGCTTCTCCCTGAAGTCTAAGGGAAGGTCCAGTTAATGGGAGTACGATGGAAATTTCCAAATATTCTTTCTCAGTTTCCATTTTTGCCTAGGAGGCTCAGAGCTCTGTGCACATCACAAAGCAGTAGAGTTTATCTGAGAAGAATGTTTTAGACTGGTGGTAATGTTATTACTCACCCATTCCAGTGTGCTGATCAGCTTTTAGGAACCACAATTAGTATTAATTCTGCAGAGATAAAAGGTTAGTAAGCCTACCCTGGAGATTGGAGTGTGTGCTACTAACACTGGTCAACAAATTTTTACAAAAGTCATGTTACTGAAATAAAATCAGTCATTTCCTATCAATTTGTATGTGCTCAACACAAATATGACCATCAAATTCTAATTTTGGCTCTAGTTTTTTTGGATTCTGCAATAAATTGATGTTTACATCGTGAAATGCATGCCAGTAGTAATAGGCCTACAGTTAATACCTGTAAAAAAATCAAGTCAGACTACTTCTTAGATTTCTTTGCTTGTCTCTTATACAACAGTTTAGGAGCATCTTTGGGGAGTGTGCAGCAGTAGTCAGCCAGCATTGTAGTGGACCATTTTCCCTGGCCTCTTTGTCCCACTGATGTGATATCTTGATGAAAACATTCGCCATGTTCATCACTAACTATACCACAGTTTTCAGTGAAGAAATCCAGATGGGAATGAAGGAAGTGGATCTTAAGAGACAAATTGCAGCCAAGTTTCTGATACTGCATCAGCAAGTCTTCTACTAGTTTCTTGTAGTTTTCTGCCCTAACATTCCCAAGAAAGTTTATAGACACTAGGCGAAAAGCATTCCATGCTTATTTCTCATCACCCTGCAGCAAGTTGTTGAACCGGTCATCTTTGAAGAGCTCTCGAATCTGAGGACCCACAAAAACTTCCTCTTTAATCTTTGCTTCTCTGAGTCGAGGAAATTTTTTTTAATCTTTTTTTTTCCTCTTTTTATTGTTTTTTATATCTTTTACATTTTGTATTCTCCTTGAGTAATCCACCACCAATTCACCTGTGACCCATCTCTGTGGGCCCTTGTGTCCCCTTCCACTCCATTTTGTGCCCTTATCCTCCCCCTCCCTCGCCAAGTGTCTCTCTCTTGTTTGGTTCCCCTATATTCCTGATAAGTGAAACCATTCGATATTTTTCTCTTTCTTTCTGGCTTATTTCACTGAACTTGATCCCTTCTAGTTCCATTCATGTCACTGCAAATTGCATGTGTTTATCTTCTTTGAATGCTGAATAGTATTCCATTGTGTATATGTACCACATCTTCTTGATCCAATCATCTATTTTTGGGCATCTGGGTTGTTTCCGTACCTTAGCTATTGTAAACAGTGCTACAATAAACATACGGGTGCATGCTTCCTTTCGGATTAGTGTTTTTGTGTCCTTTGGGTAGATACCCAAAAGTGGTATTGCTGGGTCGTATGGGAGCTCCATTTTTAGCAGTTTGAGGAATCGCCATTCAGCTTTCTATAGAGGTTGGGCCAATTTGCATTCCCACCAGCAGTGTAGGAGAGTTCCTTTTTCTCCACATCCTTTCCAGCATTTGTTGTTGCCTGTATTTTTCATGTGTGCCATCCTCACAGGTGTGAGCTGGTATCTCATTGTGGTTTTGATTTGCATTTCCCTGGTTATGCGTGATGTTGAACATTTTTTCATGTACTTTGGCCATTTGCTTTTCTTCTTTGGAGAAGTGCCTTTTGAGCTCTTCTGCCCATTTTTTGACTGGATTATTGGCTTTGTTTTTGTTGAGCTGTGTGAGCTCCTTGTAGATTTTTGTTATCAGTCCTTTATTGGTTGTATTGTGTGCAAAGATCTCCCAAAGGTCTGTTAGTTTTGGTTAATGTCTCTTTTGCTGTACAGAAGCTTTTTATTTTGATGTAATCCCATCTGTTTATCTTGTCCTTCACTTCCTTTGCTTTGAGGGGTGTGTCTTTAAAGATTTTGCTGAGATGTATGTCATGTAGAGTTTTGCCTACATTTTTTTCTATAAATTTTATGGTTTCAGATCTTATGTCCAGGTCTTTTATCCATTTTGGGTTGGCTTTTGTGCAGGGTGTGAGGTAGTAGTCTGGATTCATTTTTTTTGCATGTGGCTGTCCAGTTTTCCCAGCACCATTTACTGAATAGACTGTCCTTGTTCCACTGCATTTTCTTTGCTCCTTTGTCAAAGATTAGTTGTTCACAGATATGTAGCTTTATTTCTGGGTATTCTATTCGGTCCCATTGGTCTTTGTGTCTGTTTTTGTTCCAGTACCATGCTGTTTTAATTATTATGGCTTTGTAGTATAGTTTGAAATCAGGGAGTGAAATCCTCCATTTTCTTTATTTTTAGTTAGGAGGGCTTTAGCTATGCGGGATTTTTTGTAGTTCAATATGAATTTCATCAATATTTGTTCTATTTCTTTGAAGAATGTCATTGAGATTTTTATTGGTATAGCGTTGAATCTGTAAATTGCTTTTGGTAGGATGGCCATTTTGATAATGTTAATCCTTCCAATCCATGATTAGGGGATGTGTTTCCATTTTCTTGTGTCTTCTTATATTTCTTTCAACAGTGTTTTATAGTTTTCTTTGTATAAGTCCTCTACGTCTTTTGTTAGATTTATTCCCAGACATTTGATTTTTTTGGTTTCAATTTTGAAGGGGATGGATCTCTTAATTTCTTCTTCTTCACTCAGTGTTTGCATATAGGAAGGCTACTGATTTTTGTGCATTGATTTTGTATCCTGCTACTTTACTGAACTGTTCTATGATTTTGAGTAGTTTTTCTATGGAGTTTTTAGGGTTTTCTATATATTATCATATCATCTGTGAACAGTGACAGTTTAATTTCTTCTTTCCCTATTTGGATCCCTTGAATGTCTTTCTCTTGTCTTATTGCCCTGGCTAGGACTTCCAGTATTATATTGAAGAGCAATGGTAAGAGTGGACATCTTTGCCTTGTTCCTGATCTTAGTGGAAAGGCTTTCAGCTTCTCACTTGTTGAGTATAATTTTGGCTGTGGGTTTGTCATATATGGCTTTTATTATGTTGAGGTATGTTCCTTCTATCCCAAGGATTTCAAGGGCCTTTATCAGAAATGGATGTTTCACTTTGTCAAATGCTTTCTCAGCATCTATTGATATGATCATATGGTTTTTCTTTTTCTTTTTGTTGATGTGTTGAATTACATTAATTGATTTTTGGATGTTGAACCATCCTTGTGTCCCTGGAATAAATCCCACTTGGTCGTGGTGTATTATGTTTTGGGTGCATTGTTGGATCCTGTTGACTAAGATTTTGTTAAATATTTTTGCATCAGTGTTGATTAGAGAGATTGGTCTGTAGTTCTCTTTTTTTGTGTTGTCTTTGTTTGGTTTTGGTATTAGTGTAATGTTTGCTTCATAGAATGTATTTGGTAGTACTCCTTCCTTCTCAATGTTTTGAAAGAGTTTGTGTAATATAGGGACTATTTTGTTTTTGAATGTTTGGTAGAATTTGTTTATGAAACCATCTGGTGCTGGGCTTTTGTTTTGGGGGAGGTTTTTGGATCACTGCTTTGGTTTTGCTACTTGTAATTGGTCTGTTTAGGTGTTCTATACTTTCTTTAGTTAGTTTTGGGTGGTTGTATAGTTCTAGGAATTTGTCCATTTCCTATAGATTGTTGAACTTGTTTATGTATAGCTGTTCATAGTAATCTCTGATTATTCTTTTGATTTCTGCTTTGTCCATTGTAATTTCTTCTCTTTCATTTCTGATCCTATTTATTCGTGTTTTCTCCCGTTTTTTTCTTTGTAAGCCTGGCTAGTGGTTTGTCTATTTTGTTTATTTTTTCAGAGAACCAGCTTTTGGTTTCGTTGATCTTCTGGATTGTTTTTTTGGTTTCCATTTCATTTATTTCTGATTTGATTTTTATTATTTCCTTTCTTAAACAGGCTTTGGGTTTTTCTGTTGTTCGTTTTCTAGTTCTTTGAGATGTGAGATTAGATTGTTTCTTTGAGTTGTTTCTTGTTTCTTGATGTGAGCCTGTATTGCTATATATTTTCCTCTTAATACTGCTTTTGCTGTGTCCCAAACATTCTGGAAAGTTGTATCCTCAGTGTCATTCATTTCTAGATATTTTTTAATTTCTTCTTTGATCTCTTCGTTGATCCAGTGGTCTTCCAGTAATGTGGGTTTCAGTCTCCAAGAGGTAATAGGGTTCCTTTTTTCTTTTCATGATTAACTTCTAGTTTGACTCCTTTATGATCGGAGAGGAAGGCTGGTATGATTTTGATCTTAATGTATCTGTTGAGGTCTGTTTTGTGACCTAATATGTGATCTATCCTAGAGTATGTTCCATGTGCTTGAGAAAAATGTATATTCATTTTTTCAGGGGTGTAGTGCCCTATAGATATCTGTTAATCCCATTTGGTCTAGGTCCTTATTTAGAGCTTTAGTGTCCTTATTTATTTTCTGTCTTGTTGATCTGTCCAATGGTGAGAGTGGGGTGTTGAAGTCTCCTACTCTGTATTTTCTTTAATGTCTGTTTTCAGGGATAATAATAATTGTCTGATATATTTTGGTGCTCCTTCATTTGGAGAGTATATGTTGATGAGTGTTATATCTTCCTGTTTTATTGTCCCTTTTATCATGATGTAGTGATGACCATCTGTGTCTCTTTACTTTCTTAAGTTTGAAGTCTGTTTTATCTGATATACGTATATCTGTTCCTGCCTTCTTTTTTGGTCCATTTGCTTGTAGGATTGTTTTCCAGTCTTTATTAATCTCTGTTTATCTTTTGCAATTAAATGTGTTTCCTGTAAACAACAGAAGGTTGATTTCTGTTTTTGGATCCATCATGCTATTCTGTGTCTTTTTATTGGTGTGTTTAGTCCATTTACATTTAGAGTTAATATTGATATATTGTCATCCATATTTGTCTTTTTGTTTACCTTTTTGTGATTCTAATCATTACCTTGTTTCATATTTCCTGTTCATTCCTCTGTTGGTTTTGGCTTCAGGGCTTCTTGTAATAATCTTTGGAGTGGGGTTTGGTTGTGGTGAATTTCTGGAGTTTCTGTTTGTCGGAAAAAGTCCATATTCTTTCTTTGTAGAGGAAGGAGAGCTTTGCAGGGTAAATTATTCTTGGTTGACATTTGTTGGCATGTAATTTGTTAAATATGTCAGTCCATTCTCTTCTTGCCTATAGTGTTTCTTCGGAGAAGTCTGATGTCAGCCTGATTGGCTTTCGAGTCGAAATTTTTCATGCAGGTATCAGAAATTTGTTGAGGTCCGGTCCATGGCTTTCACGAAATTCTTCATCAAACCTAGTTTGATGTGAAGGGGTGGTAGCAGGATTTTGTGAGCCTCGACCAGAGTAGGGTGCTGGATATTCTTCTCTCCAACTGCTACATTTTGTCTGTGAGTCCATTCCTTCTGCAAGTAGTGCAATTCACTTGCACAGCTATCCCACTCACATAAGAAACGCATGTATTTTGTACATCCCTGCTGCAGTCCATTTAAAAGGCAACTAGCTTCAAATCACCACAGACGTACCAGCTGTACTTGTCATACTCAATGGAATTCAGTAGCTGCTTTAAGTTATCATATATCTCTTTCATGTGGACAGCATGCACTACTGGAATAGATGGAAGACGGTTTCCATTGTGCAAAAGCACAGCCTTAAGACTCAGTTTTGAAGAGTCTAGAAATAGTCTCCATTCTTGTGGGTCATGAGTGATTTCTAAGGCATTCATGAGGCGCTCAATATCGGAACAGAATACCAGAGTACTTTCCTTGCTGAAGAAAGACTCCGACTGTTGGTGGCGCTTTCAATAGAAAGTAATTGTGACATCTTCTAGAAGATTCCATTGTTGGAGTCTTGATCCTAGCAATTCTGCCTTGTTCTTGGATAAGTCCAAATCACGAACCAGGTCATTTAGTTCTTCCTGTGTTAGTCTGTGTGGGGTTGATGATGCACAACAGTGAAAATCTGTATCACTGCATGCTGATGGAACAGGAGAAGAACAGGTCGGCTCACCCTTCTCCTCATCAGATGAATCAAGAGAATATTCTGATGGAGGTTTTGGAATAGGAAGTCCCTCGCCATGTGGAACTGGTCTCAATGCAGACGGAATGTTTGGGTAGACTATTCTCAACTACTTTTGCTTCATTATTCCACCGGAAAGAGGAAGAACCAAGCAGAAAGAACAGTTTTTTCTGTGGTTGCTTGGCTCTCTCCACACCGTGGGGACTGCAAACAGCATTGATGGTCTTTTGCCATTTAACTACTGTGACAGCTGTGTTGTCCATGGAGCACAGCATATATGTGGGGCCCAAGGCTTGTCTTGGTCACCAACCTTGCATCCGAAGTAAAGATGATAAGCCTTCTTCACTTGAGAAGTGGTTCTTTTCTTCTGGTTGGCAAATGTCACTTCCCCACAAATAGAGCAGAAATTGTCCATGCTATGAATGCACTTTCGAGGCGTTACTGTTCTGTACTGTGCTGTGCCTAAATGGATAAAATAATAACAGTTCTATGGAACAGTAGCTTAAACTGTCTCGCACAAAGTCTGAAATATTTTCAATACTCAACCTTTCCGACAGGGCTTTCTCTCGTGCACTGCTGACGTCAGCTTACTCAGCAGCTGCCTGGCAGTAGTACTGCATTGCATCAGAAAATGATGCAATCCACTCTGGATGATGTGTGCATGATGGTATTATGCAATGTGATGCAATATTACATCATTCTAGGCTGATTTAGGATATTGTTGCAGTCCTCCTGGATCAATTTACATGGTGAAACATATAAAATGAATTATATGAAATATCTTCAAACTGAGAGCTAATAAAAAATTTTCAGGGTTATATTCATGTTCAGCACACCAAGATACTTACAGATTAGGGCCTTTTAAAGTCAGTAATGATCTAAGTGTTGACCAGTATAATAAGCTTATTTCAGCATGGACTTGGCTAAAGGGAATTTTTTAAAGGAGGAAGTACAGTGAGCAAATTTAGAGTTTTCTTAGGCAGACCACGTTTGTCTTTTGTGGCCCTCACTTGATTTGGACATCAAGTAGGATCCATTTCTTAGCCATTCTGGGTTGAGGCTCCATGGAATAGACCCCAACAATTTTAGGTTCAATCCAATCCCAGATACATGCATTGGATTACATAGAGCCCCCTGAAAACCCAGATTTGGACGTTAAACCTAAGAACACAAGGAACCATGGAGATGGGTCACGGGTGAATTGGTGGTGGGCTACCCAAGGGTAATACAAAATGTAAAAGACATAAATAACAATAAAAATATATATATATATAAAAACCTTATAACTGAACTAAGAGTGGGGGTGTTAATGGGTCTCCAAAAAGAATGAGGTTAAAATGTTTGACATCAAAAAGTATCAGATGACTACTACACTGAATTCCCCTGCTTAAAATATATCCACAAACATAAAACCTGAGGAAAGATACATAAGGAACAAACATAAAACTTAAGATCCTCATTCACTGAAACCAGAGAAAGATCATGCCACTTTCCACAAACTACCACAGAGTGAGAAAACCCTAGCAATTGACATGGCTTACTTCAGTAAGGAATTCCGAAGGATTCAATTGCAAGTTAGAGAAATGAAGATTGGGACTGAGAGAAGAAATGGATAACTCCCATCCTAAGGTCCATTTCTCCTCAAGCACAACCATTTTCACTTCTAACTGGGGCATGGAGAGATCGCAGTAAGATTATATAGCAGGAAAGTCACAAAAGATTAGCCTAGAACCAGCTTTTTACAAAGTCAATTGTACAAAGAAAAGTATACTTTCATAATAAACAGAGGAACTTAAGTCATGGTACTTGATTTGTTTTCTCAGCTGGTATGTTGATTCCTTACAAAATTGGAATTGGTTAGGTGTGACCACCTTGGATTAACAGTTAATGCTTTTTTAGCCCTTTAGCACTCACTATTCCAAGCTCTTTAAATGTGTCTGCCCACGTGTGGTCCCTCAACAAGGTATGAGGTAGATAAGATCCATAACCTTGTTTTCCAGATGAAGAATCCAGTATACAGAGAGTTTAATAACTTCAGGTCATATAGCTGGTAATTTGAGAATTGAGGTTCAAGTGTAGGTGACCTGCTGGCATTGAGTCTCTGACCTTCACTTTCTATTCCATAGTGCAAGGTGAGTAAAAAGGAAGTAAAGGAGCAGTTCATGAAGCTTCTAACCAAATCCATTTCTATAATTCAGCTTTTTGTGTTTCTATAGACTAATAACACTTACAGAAGGCTGTCCTGGAAGCAGGGGTATATGTTTTATCTGAATCCTTAGGATATAGTTTTATTAAAATGACAACAGCTGCAGATCTCTGGAAAACACTGTGAAGAGGGCATGGTCTTAGAAGCGGGGCAACTCACTGAGAACAGTGTCTAGGCATGTAGACTCATCATCAACCCAGGTTTTAATGGAAATTGTGAGTAGAGAGCTATTTACTTGTATATCAGTCTGTATCTGTTCAATAAAATGAGTCCTAATTTTGATGTTAACTATGTGCCATCCTAGGAATATTCTGGAGCTGGAACTTAAAGTTGATACAATTTGAAAATTGCACTTTGAATGATGAAGAATACACATGAAAGGCAAATAAAACTATTCTATTTAACTTGCCTTTATATACACTATACATTGGATGGTATATTGTAAGAATTAAACAATAATTTTAAGCATTTAAAACATTCCTAACATGAAAATAAAAGAAGATACAAAGCTAGGTTTTCTTAATGTGAAAGAAATATATACATGTAGTAAAAACAATTGAAATAGAACCCAAATGTGGTTGACCTAACTGTTCCACATTTTGTAATAAAATAGAACAATTGCTTAAGAATAAAAAAGAAATCAGCACAGAATCTGCTAAAATCTACTACTAATGGATTAAAAGTTTCAATTTTCATGCTAGTGAGGATTAGAAGGTGTCGCTTCTTTTTCAATTCAGAGACTAACTGTAATAATAATTCAGACAATTATGTTTTAATTCATGTACCATGATGACAAATTGCCTATTTGGCTTTCTATTACTTAGCATACTGTCTGGCACACAGTAGAAACTTAATATTTGCTAATGCTGAATACATTATTCAAACTCAATAGAAAGTTATTTAATAGGAAATCAAAATTATTATTTTAATATTAATTAAAAGGAGCTGGCTTGTTCGATAATACTTGCAAACTGGTCCAACCACTATGGAAAGCTGTATGGCGATTCCTTAAACTGCTAAAAATGGAACTTCCATACAACCCAGCAATACCACTTTTGGGAATCTACCCAAAGGACACAAAAACACTAATTCAAAAGGATACATACACCCGTATGTTCATTGCAGCACTGTTCTCAACAGCAATTTTATTCTCTGTAGGCAATACCTCAAAAAAGCTTTTTTAAAATGGAAAGTAATTCAATTCAACCATGATTTTATATATACTGTTTTTACACTGTACTGCAATACTTTATCTCCATATTTGTCTTTTCCACTAGATTCTGAAATCCTTGAAGGTAGTGCCAGATTTATTTATTTAGAATAAGGCAAATTTCTAAGCTTGATGACTCACTCAGGCTTTTATGCTTTTACAACAAGAACAGCAAATCTTAAGAAGGCAAGAACAAAAGTCAAAAAGCAATATCCAGAAAATATTTTTTTTAATCATATCACTTAGCCTATTATCTGGCACATAGCACAACCTTAGAATGTTCAGTGTACAGGTGGTGGAGTAAATGCATAAATGAATGAGTAAATGAGTTAGGTTATATGTTCTCTGAAATCTCTTTCTGCCTCTGAGATTCTGGGACTCTCACCTTACATGTTATGGCTATTCATTAATCATTTTAAAAGAAAAAAATTAGTATAATCTTAGAATAAGACAGAAGTAAAGTTAAACTCCAAAGTGTTTTTTTAATATGTTGAATAACCAACCCTATTGCTTATATCTGCAAGTTAAGTTTATCTGGTGTGGCCAAAAATACGCTGATCAAATATTCTGATAAGTATATTAGAATACAGGCATAATAAAGGTGGAGGAATACCAATTAATAAATGAGAAAATTATAACCTACAACTATGACCTACAAGTGTAGGGCACAATATTTCAAGATGTATTACACTGTCCAATAAAATTTACATAAACCTGAGTACTCTATTACTATTAAAATATCTTTAGATAGGGCATATTTTCTTCAGTTTAACCCCTCTCCACCACTTCCTAAAGTTCTGTGTCTCTTATTTTTTTAATTTGCCTCCCTGGCCTCTGAATGTATTTGTAGTTGCTTCTCCTGGTTGAAATATTAGACTCAGGAAGCCAAAAGGGGAAGAATATTTGGGGCCTCCCTAGTGGCGCAAGGGGTTAAGTCTCAGCACTATGAAGCTTTCTGCAGCCACTGCAGCACGAATTCGATCCCTGCCTAGGGAGCTTCCCACATGGCGCAGCAGACCTCTCCTGTTTCATCAGCTGCTCCCCTAAGCAGTGTATTTCAGTAGATTCACCTGTTCTGCTCTCCACTCTGTTTCTAGGGAATCCTCTCAACCCCTCCCCACCACCTCTGGCCTACACCCCAGCTCTTGTAAGCATTAGTAAATAAATCTTTCTTTTTTAAAAAAGACAACAATAAAGGGGGAAGAATATTAGTTGTATGAATGGCAAATCAGAAAGAGAGCAGAGTGTATATTCTAGATGACCAGAATGCTTTCTTCTTCCTCTCTCTGAAATCACAGCTAATACATTGTTCATCTGACCATTTGTGGGCTGAGAAACTGGATCAGAGATTGGGGACCCAACCGGATAACATGAAGCCTAAACGAGCAGGTCTCATCTATGTAGTGGGAGCAGGATGGACGGAGCATGGAGGGTGTGAAAGGAGGGTGGCAGCCAATATCGATGTAGGAAATCATGGAGGAAGGGACTGAGGGGGAGAGCTGTTTGCTTCTCATTCTCTAGCATAAGATATGACCCATACTACACTTGTGCTAATGAGCTTATTAAGTCAGTGGCTAAGAAAGAAGAAGATTCTTTTTATGGAAAAGTATAATGTAACCCAAAGTAATCCTTCCTAAGTTAAGGAAGAACCATGAGAAAGAAGAGAAAAGATGGCCCCTTGCTAGAGCAGTCCCCATAATGAAGAAAATTCTCCAGTGAGGTACCCAATAGCACTCATCTTTAAAATTTTTTGCATCAAAAAAAGGAGATAATCCTTTTTTTAGAGCCAACTCCTGTAGTGTTTTTCTCCAGTTCTCCACCAGGGCTCCCTCGCTGGTGAGTTCGCTGTAGTAGAGACAATTCTGAGGCTTCATTCAAGTAAGCCATATTTAAGCCAGCTTAAATATGCTTGGGAAACACCTGGAGTGCTGGTTAAACCACAGATGCCTAGATCGCTGACTAAGTAGAAGGCGGGGCCTGGTAATTGGCATTTCTGAGATAGCCCAGGGTTTTACTGGTGCAGCTGGTCCAGGGATCACACTTAGAGTGAGCGCTTACCATTTGCTTCCATGTCAAGAAAAACTCAATTTACAAGCCAATTGAAACTGCAGTTACTAACACCTGTGCCACTTGTTATTCCTGCTAGGCTGCCCAGCCCTCTCTAGGCACTTCCTGGGTGACTCTCCTTGTTGTCCCCGCATCTCTCCATTATAGAGGTCACCTTCTCCCAGACCCTACTTCCTTTGATAAAGAGGTTTTTCACTCTAATTGCTTCTTTTCTCCTTTTCCCGTAACTCCTCATCAGGATAAGTAACCAGTGGGACTCTCGGGTACAAGTCCCTGACCACAAGCACCCAAATGTCTACTTAGCTTCCCTGAGCAGAGCAGAGCCGAGCTTCCAGCTACATAAGCACAATCTGGATTCTCTAGCTGGCTGTGTTCTCACTCTCGTCCAGCCCCTGTTACTGCTGAGTGGGAGGCCAGAGACATAGCCCCTCTCCCTTAGATCACAGCATACCAGATCTCTGGCCTGCCCTTCATGTGCCCCTTCCAGCTACATCCATGTAACTGTATTCTGTCTGCAGCAGTTTCCTGGGCCTCTCTGCTGTGTCCCCACAGGCCCCTGGTCAAGTCTGAGCCCCACCTTCTCATGCCCCAAGCCCCGGGCCTATCTTCCCTGGGTTAGAATTATACATTTGTCCTATGTACCATTGCGAAGGACAATAAGACACGTTATTTTGATTCTAATGCACTTCTATGGGTCAGGCTGAATCCCTCCAAGGCTAACAAGAACATGGGGGAAGAGGGACTTTGTCTTGGAGGGAGGAACAAAGATAAACTGTGTTAAAATTACTTATCACTTAAAATGTTCTATTATTGCACAATAAATTTACTTTTATCCATTACTGAGTGTTATATTGCTTTTTGATGGATCAGAGGCACTTTAAGTGATTGAAGTGCCTTTTGTCACTGTGAATATTAATTATTGTAGGTAATGGAAAATGCAAGAAAATGAAATTAATAGATCTTTCTGGTTAATGATGTGATGGACATATCAACTTTACTAGAAAAGAGATAAAGTCGAATAATACCTTTCGATGTTTCCAAAGAATCCAACTCAGACCTCTACTGCCTAGATTTCAGGTTGTGAAAGCTAAAAAATTTCTGACATGAACCTGCTTAGTGGAGTATAATTACGAAAGCCCAATTAAGAGTTTTAAATTATTAATATTAAAAATTATTTTATTCTGGAAGACTTGAGCCCCTTATTAATCTTCACAATAGGCACTTAATTTTTACCCAAGTATAAGTGGTACCATCTCCATCTTTCCAACCAGAAAATGCATGCCCTGTTAAAGAGCTATTCAACAAGTCTGTTATCTCCAACTATATTTGTATTTTATCAAGTTTAAGATTAGATTATAGTATTTCTTTGAAGTTTAAAGATTATGCACTCCATTGCAAAAAGAATTTGCACAACATTCCAAAACTGGAAAACCATTTACGTTTTCACAAAGTGAAACTGATTTATGAAGAAAGAGCGGTTTTTTTCTTTGAAAATTACTTCCAAAGAGTTTCAGGGTCTTACCATCATTATCATCAGTTTTCTCTATACAAATGATCCAGTAGTGGCTGCAGTCAGTTGAGACACAATTTTTTATCCATCAAGCCTTAATGGAAAGAAGTAAGATGAAAAGGAAATAGAAATTCAAAATTTCTCTTCCTGGTCTAATGGCCTATTATTCAGACAACTTTCTTCATGCAGAAAGCCTTCATTAATACACCATTAAGTATGACATTAAAACTCCTGATCTGTTCTTCTGAGCTGTAAGTTATGGCTCATGTAACATATTTTGCTTGAACTCCTTCAGGTCTGATATCTCTATCTATAAATATCCATGTTAGTTATACCCTGCTACAGGAGTGTAATGGGGCAGCAGACTATAAAAAAAACAAAAAACCAAAAAAAGCACCTTGTTTTGAAAAATTCCTTTTTGAAATTATTAACTTTGACAAATTAAAAAAAAAAGACAAGGGAGGCAGGAGAGTAATAAAATGGATTTTAATTACTCCTTTAATGCCAGACTCTCTATTCTGTATAAAAGTAAATGTGCCCAGATGTTTCTACCAACAACTGCAACTTTTCAGTCTGTGGAGTGTGTGATCTCCAGGCCGACTCAGGTCGTTCTGCTGCTGCTGCAGCACTGCTCCTCTCCATTTTAAAGCATTCCCCTTGGGAAGGGCTTGAGGCCTACCCTCTCTCATTTCCAACCTTTTCCCAATATAGGGTATTTGAAGAAGCAACATAAATGTTCTCTCTAAATGTTCCATTTTGACAGTAACATGAGTTTCTAAAACTCCATCCAAGCTAGAGACTGGTTCACATTTAAAGTTCCTTTCACTAGGAAGCTGATGAGGCACAACGACCTAGTTGGGAAGTGCAGAACTCCCAGCTTCTGTTCTCAAGTTCGGTGTAGGAACTTTGCAAATGGCAGGGATGCACATCTCAGGCACTGTCTCTTTCCTAACCCCTTCCTACCCGCCGGGTCTTTAGCTCAGCTACCCAGCCATCTCTGGCTCACACTCGACCCGATGCTAAGATTGTGGGGAAAGGGCACAAAAGAAGTTACTGCCTCAGGTCACTGCCCCAGGATGGAACCCCATTCTACACGTCTCCTCTGGGCTGCTTGTCTACCACCCCCTCTTCTGCCCACACAGACTCCTGGCCTCCACTCTTGACTCTCGCAACTCCTAAGATGGGTCCCTCTCACCGGTGTGATGACTGCCTGTCTCTACTGAGATTTCCTTGGATTTAATCTGTGTTCTTCCTCATTCCACACTCCCACCTCGCAGGCCTGCAGCGGCTTGTTGACACCCAAGAACATCTCAGTCTGTGATGCGCTACCAGAAAACAACACAGCATCAGGCCAGCAGCTGAGCAGGTCCTGGACTCAGTCTCTCTATCTCTCTCTGTGACCCCGGGGGCTCTACAAGTCACCTTTAGGATTTCGTAGAATTTGAATACTCTAGGAGCCCTTCCACCCTACTGCCACCTTCTGACTCTGTTGCCAGCAAAGAACCAGGAGTGCAAAGTACAGAGACATACAGGTAGGATTCCATTATAAAGGCCACAACACTTATCTTTATTTGCTCCACACTGAAGAGTTCATACAGTGTGTAGGACCGTGTGTTCGGGGTCGTGTCTATGCCTGTGTTGCTGTGTTTCCACCATCTGAGGGGAGCTCCTCCACGTAGGCGGCAGGAAAATGACCTTTTTTTCCATTTAAAGAGCCAAACCACCATCCTTCTTCTTTCTTCTTGTGGATCGTCACAATGTCTCCTGTGAACATGAGCATTTAATTAAATGAGTCTCTGCAATTTCAACACACACCGAAGCCGGGTGGACAAGGAAGTTGTAGGGAGATTCTGTTTTCTGGGAGTTCCATAGCAGCATCATTTTCTGCACATGATGCAGACTGAGCCAAGTGTATCGAACACCTTTGTGTGAAGTAGGCCTCGTGCAGAGAGTGTGAGGAACATAATGGACAACTGAGTTGTGCCATAAAATCATGTGATAAAAAACAATGATGTTGGAGCCTAAGTTCTTTTTAGGCTGCCTGTTTGGGTACAGCTGGTGGGGTGTCACCCGACTCTCCGGTGGTGCCTGAGCTTTAAGGGTTTGGTATGTTGACTACTGCGACTATGTATCAGTTGCCAGACTTTTCTTTCCACTGTGACAGCTTCGCTCCACTATATTGACCAACTTCACAGTCCAAAGTTCCAATTCACAGCTTTGCACAGAAATAGTACCCCCCCTTCAACATTTTAGATAATCTTACTAAAATATCAATTCAAAAACAATACTTTTTAAAGCAATAATTAAAATAAATAAAATTTCTAAGAAACATACGGCTCTCCTCTAATTGTCCGGTGTTTAAAAATACAATTCTGATATAGGTGACCCTATGGTTGAACCTGGTGCCCCAAATTCTCTTGCAAAACCCCTCTCTTGAGAGAGTGCTTTCTCTCTGGCTGCTTCCTACACATCCAAGTAGAAACATCTGCTTCATTCCAGATCCAAGAGCTACTTTATCTTTAGCATGATTTAAAGTAATTGTTCATTTTTTCAATCTTTTCCTAGCAATTTTCTTTCTAAGGCAAAGGAGACTGCTAACTTCCCTCCTATCTCCTGTTGATCACAAATCATAATTTATTCTGGAAGGAGTTCAGTCTAAGTTCTCCCTCCAGTCAAATTTCAGGTCAGTAGATCAACACACTCTACTATCAGGAATTCAAACAAATAATTTAACAACTTTTTGCCAGTTTTCCTATATCTCCAATGTCTCCTTTCATTTAAAGAAACCACTTAGGTTATAAAGTATAAGCAGGCTTTGCAGCCAACAGAGTACTGAAAACAAGCAAATGGTCAATTTATTGTGCACCTGTGTGTCTCAAACTCAGGACCCCTGGATTCTAGGTGGCATCTGGGAAATGTGGTTTTTTATTCTTGTGGAATGTGGAAACTCAGATTTCATCTACTCACTTACTGTTGCAAGTGCACTTATCCTGACATAATGAGTATCCAAGTGACACCTTTAACACTTAAAACTTTTAAATAAAGGCAACATTAATTTCAGATGAATGGAGGTTTACTTTCAATTTCCCTTTTTCGCCTTGTCTTTACTTATTTCTGAGCTAGAAGGAAACGAAATTCCCTGGAGAAATATGACTGGCAAACTGAAAGAAAGCACCCACTAACCAATAACAAATAGGAGATGTCCCAGTTGCTTGGCTGCACAATCCATCTTGATTTTCTGTTGGCTCCGGGCCCCAGTCTGCCAAGGTCATGGATAATAAGTTTTCCCTTATGACGCAGCTCTTTCTCACTAACCTTTTCATTTCAAATCTAGGCCTCAGCTGCTATCTAGACACATAAGGAAAGGTGAAACTGCTGATATTTTCTTGTATATAATCAGATTGAGGTCTACAAACCCATTGCATACTACCTTTCCATGTTAACAAAAATCTGTGAACAAAGAAAGCGGTATGATTCCTTAAATTGGTCATAAAACACTTTTCTAGAGATAAGTTCAATAAATATTAAGCAGGGAGGCCTCTGACTCCCTTAAGTCTTTTGACATTTGTTCTAGAATTGTCTTTTACACTAAGCCACGAGAGGAAGTTAGATCACATTCCTGCGTGTCTAGCTTTCTAAGGGGCCACCTTCTAATGCCAGTCCATCACTGACATCCTGCCCCAGTGTGGCACTTTGATTAAGAGCATGACTCTAGGTTCTGAGTCCAAATCCTGAATTGCTACTGCCCGTGACTTTACTTTTCTACAACTTAGTCTCCTCAGCAGAATAAAGGGAGTAAATAAAATAACAATACCTACTGCAAATTGTTTTTACGAGTAAATTGGACAATGTACTTCTAACAATGCCTGATACTTAACTAACCTTGAATGAATTTAGTTATTATGTTCCCTTTATTTTTGACGTGCTTTATTTTTATCTTCTGAGAAGGGTGATTATAAACCTGAGCTGATTAGATGTGAAAGTAACTTTTAAAGCCACTGTATTGAGGCAAAAAATTTATTTAAGTTAGAAATTTCAACATGGAAAGGCAACGAAATTAGTTGCGAGTGATTCTTACCTTTTTCCAAATTCAATTCATCATCTTGCCTGGCTTGAAAGGAATATAAGACCTTGCAAAGGCCATTGCCGAGCTGGACCACACTGGAAGCTGAAAGTTGGATTAAGTTGTAATTACTAATGCCGTTTCTGCAGGCATTGGGAAGATGGGAAGCTTTTTAGCTATTTAGCAGTATGGTGCAAAGCTTAAATACACTGAAATCTTCTGAAAAGGAAAGATCTATCATTCTACATAATATTCATTCCTTTATTCATAACCACTCACGATCTACTATTTTGTGTATGAGCTGCATATGTTATATAACCAAAAACCATGCCATAATAGAGAAAATCATGAGTCTGGGTAAAAGTTATTATAATAACAATAATATCAACTTCAAAATATAGTCATGTGTAGCTTGACGATGTTTGATTGACAAACAGCATTAATGCAGAGGCCCTAATAGGCTATATCAAATGGCCTACGTGTGTAGTAAGCCCACCACCTTCATCTATGCAATTGCTCTCTACAACAATCACATGCAATGAAATTGCCTAATAAAGTATTTCTCAGAACACACCCCTGTCCTTAGAAATGCACAACTATCTTGGTTTCCCATGTGCTTATTTAACATCAATTACCTAATACAATGGGCATTTGTATGTATTTTTTGGAAAATACACACCAGTTTTTCCATGCAGTTATACATAGGGTCACTTGAAGCACTTGCTTCCTAGCCAATTAAGGAACTGTTTCTCAAGCAAAGCAACGGTGAGTCTTTAATATGTCATCGGGGCCATAATATCCAGGGTTTTATTGAAGCTCTTATTTTTTATTTTTATTTTTTTTGCCAATTTCTAATCAAGAAACTAGATTGTCAAGGTTATGGTAACTACAGCTGAACAATGAGGGACAGTGAAGGGGTGTGTGTGTGTGCGTGTGTGTGTGCGTGTGTTTTGAATGATGTAGATGGACAAATGACTGGGTGCAGACAAATGGCTATAGTCAAATGATGGAATAAAAGTGTGAGTAGGCCTTGGAATCACTGTTTCTCACAAAGAGAGCCCTTCTGTGGAAGCCTGAAGGAGGCTGTGGGGACACAGGTGCACAGCGCCTCCCAGTGGTTTAGGACTGACTGTATGGGTAGCAAACTGTAGGCTGAATAATGAGAATGCCAGGCAACCTGACAGACCTCTCACATCATAAAATTCTTTTCTGCAACTCTTCATTTCTCTTGATTTCTTCCCACATTTGGGTAACATTTTCACAGAAAACTACAAATTCTAACACATTAACCTGTTCAACTGAAATGTAGACTCTTCTGACGAGAAAATATATCAGTGTAGCATTACACTTGACTGATAGGCCCCAGCTCCAAAATAGCATAGTAAGGGGGTTACCTGTAGATGAGGAACTTGGGTTGTTGTGTCCTCCAGAAGACGCCCTGCTCACAACATTCTCCAATCTCTTCATCAGAAAAGGCCGAGATATTTTTAAATAACTATGTGTCTGCTGCTGTTCAAATAGTTTTTTAAAAAAGGTCATTTTTAACAAAACTGTCACCATAAATATTCATGAAAAGTAACTTTTCTATAGGTGTTTTCCTCAGTAATTTGTTTAATGAGGGAGTATTGTTCACAAGTAAATTATCCACTATACTCCTAAACCCCATTATAGCGCTTTTTGGCTTCTGAAGTCTAAATTTTTTTCAGAATTAAACAATTAACGATTATTATATTTTATAGTCTGTGTGATGCTGACCTGCATCTCAAGGCTAAATAATAACATTCCCAGCATTACTTCTGGGAAGTACAAATTCAACTTTCTACAAATTCAACTTTATTTGGCTTCAATGCAAGTGTAATTGTCATGAAATTCTCAATCATCTCAGAGCTCATCCTCTCTTAGAAGGACTGCTGTTTCTTCATCATAGGGGTTCTCTTCAGATACTGAACGGAAAATAACCACAAGCAATAGCCACCCATGTATAGTCACGAATCCATGATTCACTAAGAAATGCTAACACTGGGAAAACGTGTGAATTTTAAAACCATACTCATGACATCTACCGTGTTAAACAGATGAGACTAGTGGTTATCACAAAATCTCATAGTTTGGGCCTATAAAATTTCATTTTATAAAAATTTTACTATAAAAGCACAAAGGATAAAGAATGAGGGGGAAGAAGCAGCAATCTAAAGTGTTTTTAACTCATATTATTACAGTCTACAAAGATTTATTCAATTGTGGTTAGCTGTTACTGTGCTCAAAAAGAAAAAAAATTTATCTTAAATTTCTGTTGTTGGGATTCAGAACATATGGTCCATATGATTCATAATGGCTTTTTTTTTTTACCCTGATGCTATTTTATGCCATTCCTCCAGGCAAGCCCAGTTGATAAATTACAAACCATCTCTTAATTTTTACCTTTTCTTTCCACTTGAAGATGTAGGAACTACAGGGATGGCTGGGTTTAGGTCTTTGCTCCAGTTCTGCTAACACAGATGACAGTTTATAGGAGTTTGCTTGCAAAAGGTCTAGTTTCAAATTGGTCTGTGGATACATCATTTGACCATGTCAGTAAATTTCTAGAAAATGAGGCACAACTGGTTGGATGAAGGGAAATCAGGATAACTTTCAAATGACAAAGAATTCTGGAAAAGTGCACATTTAACTCACTTGCTGGTGGGACCAGATGACGCTGACAAGAAAGATAAAAGGGGCCCTTTAAGCAGTCTAGAGGAAAACCTTAGCTGCCGAGTGTCTTATTCTGGACTCTTGTAAGCAGGAAAACTTCATAGCTATTGTATATTACTCAGTGCTTTGTGGCAATCAATAGCTTTGCTCAATTTTCTGCTGAAGAACATGAAAGGGAATAATAAATGTTGATTGTAGAACACAGCGCTTCCGAGAGCTGTGAAGATAGGTAATGAGCCTCAGGTGCTCATCTCTGAACAAAATTGAGCCAACCTTAACGTCCTAAAAGGACATGAGGTGGGTCTTCATTGATGTTGTTATTGTTTCTTTTGAGTAGATGAATTCTTGTACTATCCAGAGAGTTTGCAGTAATACTTTTAAAGAAACTGAAAATATGAGATATTTGAATATAAAAAAAAGGAGTGAAACAAAAGATAACACTCCCAGTCTCTTCTTATTCTGATTCCATTTTAAACTAGAAACTTAATTACTTCCCTGTCAAGCCATGTTCCGGCCAGGTAAGTCAAATAATAGAATTTAAACATGGGAAGGAGTCTACTTCTCCACTCCCCTCACCATTATCTCTCCTTTTTCCTCCAGCCTGGGGGTTCCAAACCCTAACATCTCCACCAGAGAGACAAAGCCATGGCTCAAACACTGCCAATAAATGGGGAAAGGGCAAAATCTTGGAACAATCCACTGAATCGTGGGGCAGGCTTATTGAAGAAAATCAAAAGCTCCCCATGCCTTCTACCTCTAAACCTAGTCTGCACATCAGAGCATCACAGAGCAAGCCTTTATTCTCATCCATGTCTCTCCTGTCTATCTGAAGACCATGTGTACTCTAGCTACTCTGGTTTCTAAAACAATTCCCTGTAGAACACATCTTGCCAACATTCTTGCTTCAAATATGGCACTTCAAGGGCCAAGGGGAAATGAATCAGGTAGAATTTAAGTGAAGCAGTTTTCTCCTGCAAGAAACCTTCCCTGCTGTAGGGTAAGTGAAAGAGTGGTCAGGCTTTTCTGCCCTATGGCCTTTAGTTTTAATGGTGGACCCCTGCGGTCCTGCACACGTGCCTGATGGTGGCACCTGGAGTGGGGTAGGTGAGCGTGAGTGGGTGCACCTGGGCCTGGAGAGACAGGCTATGAGGGCGGTGTTCCAGAGCAGCAGCAGAAGTGGAAGCAGAAGTAGCAGCGGCGACAGCAGCAGAGAACAGAACATGGCGACAGAGGACCATTTGCGGTGCAATAGAGATCCAGAGTGTGAAAATTTGCCGAGGGCTAGGAGGCCTGTTAGCCTTCTGGCCCCTCAGCCTCCCTTGCCTGCTCTGTACCTGGTTGCCTCGCTGCAAAAGATCATTTGTAGGGGCAGGAAGACTGGGAACAGGTTCTCTATGGAGCTGCGCAGACGGGTCAAAGAGGAGTCCTGGAGCCCTTGGTGGCTTTTTAATCTTCTGTAGAGAGGCGACCAAGTACACGGCAGGCTAGGGGGCTGGGGGCCAAACTGGCAGGCCTCCTAGCTCCCAGCGAATCTTCACTTTTTCGGGCTCTCAGGTGTTCTCTCATGGTCTTTGTTGCACCCCAAAAGATCCTCTGCTCCATGCTCTGTTCTCTGCTCTCCTGCTGATTCTTCTTCACCTTCTGTATAGAAGCCCAGTCTCTGGCCCAGGTGTGCCCACTCATGCAGGCTCACACCCTATGCCAGGTGCCCACCATCAGGCATGCGTGTAGGCCTGCAGGGGATCTCTTGAGGGAAGGGCAGAAAAACCTGATGACTCCTTCATTTACCTTAAACCACTAGAAGCCTAAAATGCCACCAAGGGCTCTAGGACTTGTCCTTTACCCGTCTGCCTGAATGATAGGGAACCTGTACTGTGCCTTGCTGTCACAACACCTGCATAACAAAAAACCGACCAATATCAGTTTTCCTCACCCAGACATAGTGGTGTGTAAGGAAATTATATGGGCATATGGCAATTGGCATCTACAGTATGAAGATTCATATTTGCTCCTTTGCAAACTCCTCAACAACATGAGTTCAGAGATCAGCTCCTCACTGGCCTTCCATCCTCCACCGTAAATCAGGCCAGTTGTGTAACCAGATATTTCTCATATATGGTAATGACATTGACAAACTATGCAAAAAGAACCAAAGAAATAAGATATAACTTAATGCAGCCTAAAAAGTTTCATGTGACACTATTTTGGTAAATACTATTTACACCAAATTAGTGAAATAGGCCTTTTGTATTGTTATAGAAAATGTCTGGGTCTCCCTGGTGGCGCAACAGGTTAAGTCTCAGTCTATGAAGCTATCCGCAGCCACTGCAGCATGAATTCGATCCCCGGCCAGGGAGATTACCACATAGCGCAGCAGACCTCTCCTGTCTCCCCTACTGCTCCCCTCAGCAGTGTACTTCAATCAATCCACCTGTTCTTCACCCCACTCTGTCTCTGGTGAATCCTCACATCCCACACCTTTGGTCTACACCCCAGTTCTTCTATGCATAAATAAATCTTTTAAAAAAAAAGGAAAAGAAAATGTCCTACAGTCTGTTTTACAATTTCATAAAAATTATAGCTGTGTGCCTTCACAAATATGTTAGACTTCTGTTCCCATGTGAACAGAATTCAGGCCTTTCTTTTCACAAGAAGTGTTAGGTTTTTTTTCTGCAACAGCACCCCCAATAAAGGAAGCCTCTGCTAAAAAATAGATCAACCATTCCTGGCGACATCTGTCTAGTTTCAGCAAAGAACTATTGAAATTGTCAGTCTGGACAGAATGAATGGGTACGGGCTTTCACAGGAGGGTTGGCTATATGCAAGCTGAAAGCCCCATTTCCTGTCTCTTCGGACATTGATAACAATTTTATCTCTTCCTGAATTCTTCTTAGATTAACTTTAGTCACCTTCCTTTCACCCTGATCACAGCAGAAAGCCCTTGTCTTGCACACATAAGCAAATATATCTATTCCTTCTTATTCCTAAAGAAAATCCACAGGTCTTTGCTAACTGTCCTTTTCATGTGGGTTTTTCCAAAATGGTCACATTGCGCATTAATCCCCACGAATGTCCTGGGGTAGGGGTAGGGGGATGCCTGGTCCAAGAGAAGGCCTGGTGTCATTTCTCCCTCACATCATCCCCTCCCCTCAAAACAACTTTGGTTTCTAAAATGGCTCCTTGTTTCTCTGGAAGCTTCACCTCACACCCCAACTTCTCTATTCCTTTTGAAATCAGACCCTGAAGTTGCTTCAGGATGAATAGAAAAAAAGCTTTTTAATAATAATTATCCTTTTTCAAGCTATCCTCTACATACAGTCCTAAACAACATTTCAACTTCACAAAACTCTTTGAGGTATACTGATATACCCATCTTACAGATGAGAAAACTGAAGTTTTCCCAGGTCTCTGAGATGGAAGAACTGGATCCAACTACAGTCCTATCTGAATGCCGACTCTGTGCTTTCAATCTCTTTTTATGACTGGGTTGAGGTACACAGGTTTCCAGATGCTAAAGGACTGATTCTATTTTGGGAAATTCTATTTGAGGAACAATTCTTTTCCAAGCAAATATTTGTAAGCAGTTGGGTTTTCCACATCTCTCAAGTTCTTTGTCAAGATGCTGACCCTACAAGTTTTCTGCCTAGATTGTTCTATGTCATGAGAAAGGAAAGGCAAACAGAGGTCAAATGGGCCAGAAAGCAAGCATTCTAAAAATAACTCTTTCAATCCTTAAATCTAGGAAACTACACCCCACAAATATTTACCTCATCCATTAAGGCTGCAGTGATATTCTGGCTCTCTGCATCTGAGAAGGAGGAGTTGCTGGAGTAGTTTTTCAGCATCCGTTCCAGGCCTGAAAATGAAGTGAAGCTGGTGGTCACCACACATCCTGTCCTCATGGGATGCAGCTCAGCGGTCACACTCAGATGGAGTCTGACACCGGAGGATTTCCTGAATGGCTGGACTATTTCTGCTTGTGTGGATGAACATACTTTCTTCTAATGAATTTGAGAAATGCATCAAGATGAACTTAAGAATCCTTTCTTGCTCATCCTCTCACAGTGGATTCCTAACTCTGAGCACAGTGTTAGACTCTCCCTAGCTATGATGGTTTACAAACATTTACAAACATTGTGCTCTCTCGGATTTCCTGTCCACTATGCCATTGTAACACGTTGCTTGTCCACATGAAATAAGCTGTATACATCAAAATTTCTAAGATAGACTTGTTTTTATTACTTGTATAGCTCTAGAGCTGTTTCATTTTCTAACATCCCTAACTTCATCATTTAGAAGTTAGTTTAAAAAGAAACAAACAAGAAAGCCAATAATGCAGAATAGTTTTACCATGGTTTAAAACAAATTGTCCCTCATTCCATTCAATTTCAGAAATTGAGTCAAATGCTACATTTTGGGCAGTGGTGTTGCAGGATAATACGTACAAGGCTCTCAAAGATAGACCAAATGTCATTTTCAAATTTTTGCTCTTTCCTTTCTTCTTTCTTATTTGTCATTATTCACATAAATTAGGCTTGCCATACAATTCTTTGAATGAGATCATCCCTACCCCGTTGGAAAAAGCAGACTCATCCTACTTCTGAATGAAACCTGCAAGCAGAACACTTCCCCTTATCCAGCCATTCAGAGATCATCACACACCTTCCTGGTCTCTCAGGGCTTTCTCAATGTCTCCTTGCAGCCTCAGCAGTTTTGATTTTAATGAAGATTCTTGTCGTTCTTTAGTCATAGCACTATTAGGATCTTCTTCCTTTAGGAAAAAAAAAAGTAGGATGTTTAACAATTTAAGGGAAAAAAAGATGAATTCCTGACTCAAGCTGCACTAAGATTTTCACTGACTTATTTTAATGGAAGAAGAAAAAGGAAAAACAATAATAACAGAATAAGCTTTGGTCTTGTACAGATTGTCCTAATTCTTTCAATCTTCCTTAATGCAGAAACACCAAATTTTCACAACTTGTACATACATAATTGAGTACTTTCTTTAATAGAACAAATTATTCTTGGAGGATGAGTCTTGCTATATCTTGATACATGAATCTGTCTGTTGTATACTTACAGCTCCTTTTTTATCTTTATGGAAGTTCCAGTCCTTTAACAGTCTATGAATCTTGTCTGTGACTCTGCTAGGCCCTCCTCAGGAGGGAAACAATGGTTTACTGAGTTCTGCTTATCTACTGGGAACACAGGAGCTAAAACACAGCTCACCCCAGAACAGGTTCAGGATTTAGTTAGGTCTTGAAGCATAGCATTAAGAGATCTAGCAATTCAAGGCCATGTTCATCCATGAATGGTGTAGATCAAATGTATGGTTCACCAAGGGCAAGGGCAGACAAAGCTTCCAGGAGGCCTGAAGGCTGAGCCAGCATTTTTCAGTCATGAGGAAGGAGGGTAAAAGTCCTATCAGGCAGGAGAACCAGCATAAGCAAAGGACAGAGGGAGGGCTATGTGAAATATATCAAGAAAAAGAGGCCAATTACTTGAATGATCACAGTGTAAGAAAAAGCTGTCTAATTAGTTTAGGCCAGATTTTTGGACCAAAGTAGTAGTTTATCACAAAAGCCGTGACAAACCATTAATGCTATCTGAGCTTTCATGTACATTACTTTAAGGGTTGAATGAAAAAAAATTAGGGTATTAGGGGTGGGTGGGAGGTAACTAACTGTAGCAGAGGGACAGAAAGCCATGGAAAGGGGAGAAACTAATGACTCAGGATAGACGTGGAAAAAGATGAGGACATATAAGAAAACGGAGAAAAGCTAGGATTTTCTTTTTTTACTGAATTTTTATTTTTGAGCACTTATCAAAAGCTACATAGATCTCCTACAGCTTTCTCAGTAACTCTCTCTGTGAGTATTTTATCCTCACTTATAGATGAGAGCACTGAGTTTCAGAAAAGCTCAGAGATCCAATCCTAGGATACAGGACTGAATGTGCAATTATTTCACCCATAGGAAAAGAAGGTACTATACTAGGAAATGTGCGTGCTCTACTTTATTTGGGGGGGGGGGGAAGTAACATTAGTTTAAAACATTATGTAATTTTTTTGCATATACAGATTTATATACTAACATCTATAAATACTATATTATCTTTGTCACTAAAATTCTGAAAAAACTAGGATTTTGAATACTGGTGGAGAGATTTACTTATGAAAGATTGTCATGAAGAAAGGGAAGTAGAGGGATTTGGAGAAAATAGAATAGTCTATTAAAATATTAAGCATAAATATATTTTATTTCTATATGGTATATTATAAATGATCTATAATATACGTGATAAAGTTTCTTTATATTTTCTATTACATGTAATTCTTACAGTAACTCTATGGGATTGGCTTTATGCTCTGCATTTTACTTGTGAATCTCAGAGAATTCAATGAGAGGATAAAACAGGAAGTGCTTACTCAGAATTCTCTGCTGAGCCCAGTTCTGACATTGAGCTGGGATACTGACTTCGCCTACACTTTTAACCCTATGGAACAGGACCTGTGTGCTGGTTCTCCATATAGGGAGGGATGAGGACCCCAACCTGGATGAAATGTAGCAGAAGGCCAGGAGAGGAGCTATCAGAAATTCTTACTGCATATTTTGGTAATTAGTCATCACCTCCAATAACACTACAATTGAGACTGAAAAGAGGGAAACAGAGGACAAATTCTTTGAGGCATGACCCAAGAAATCATAGAATTTACACAAGAGAGCCAAGAGGGAAGATGCCTGAGCTCTCATCAGGGACATTGATCTGTTTTTAGCAAGGAAGTCTCCACAGCATTGTTCCCCAAATGCCCTCAAAATAAGCCCCTGTAATTTGGTCCTACTTTTTCAAAGGCAAGGACCACGAACACTGTTGCTAATGCTTCCCACATCAGGATTCACACCTTTGTGTAATCACTTGCCTTCCCTTGAGCGTTCACTTGTTTTTAACAAATAGAAAACATGATGGATGTCCCTTCTGAGATTAGCCATAGAAGACTACTCTTCCATTTGGACACTGTGTCTCTGTCTTACTTGGACCACTAGTTCTGGGGGAAGCAGGCTGATGTGTTATAAGGTGTCCTATGGAGAGATCTATGGGACAAGGACTTGCTATCTCCAGCCCAAGTCAGCAAGGACCAGAGAGACCTGTCGTCAGCCACCAGTCCTGTGTGTGAGCTCAGAAGCCGGTCATCGCCCAGTGGAGGGTTAAGACAACTGCGACGCTGGCTGGCGCTGTCTGCAGATTTGAAAGGAACTCAGAGGCACCTGGCTAAGCCCTCCTTGGATTCCTGGCCTTCCAGAACTGTGAGACAGTAAGTATTTGTTTTAAGAAGTTAAGTTTGGGGGTAATTTGCTATGCAGCAATAGACAACCAACTTGATATACTGTGATTATTTATAGATCAGAAAACGTATCTGCTGGCATTCCTCCTAGAAAAGACTAAATATGAAAATTCAGACCAAAATCCTATTTAACTTTTTCCTTTCCAGAGAATAACAACGATGTGTTTCCATTGCCCAGTTCTGAAGCCAAACACTATTTTTTTAATTTATATGGAGCGTGAAAATAATCACTATTTTCATTTATAAAATAAGTGCTTTCCATTCTTTTCCAAAATGAATTCCTCAGCACGTGACTGAGGTTCCCCACTCACGGCACTTTCCTTCATTCCATACTTACAAAATAATCAGTTAATAGGAACTCAGACTTATTTTCCGTAGATGAAACGGCAGTTTCTTCCATGAGAGCCTGGATATTCTTTTCAACGTCTATCTGGCTGATGGCACAGTGGACCTGTGTGTGGCACTGCAAAGCCGAGAGAACAGAACAAGGTTGCCGAAGACACCTGTGTGCCCGCTCGCCCCGTGGGTACCGGAAGTGGGGGCAGCTTTCTACTCACCGTGGTCAAGGTTTGGCTGAAAACAGAAATGTGTTGGGTATACTGCTGTAAGTTATTGCTTAGGAGTTGAATTCTTTCCTTCTCCAGCTCCAGGATGCTCTGAAAAGGATGGAAATGAGACAAGACCAGTCGATTGTTATTGCAGAACCAAAGTCACCAGCAAGCACTAACCCAAGCACCTTGGGACTCTTGATTATGTCTCAAACTGTGGTAGGGGGAGATTTCCAGGAGGGGAATGTGATTGGGTGTCTGTCTTATTTACCCCCCTTTAAGATTTATTCTATTTTTTTTAGAACTGATTCAACTTAAACCCTTTGCAGACCTTTTTTTTTTTTTTTGACCCAAAAGGCATATAGGCAGATGTAGTGGGTTACCTTACATTCACAAAGAATGGAAGAGAAGGAACCATTTGAAATGTGTCCATGAGTTCTAGAGAAAGAGAGTGAAGGCCAGTAAAACCTATGCCCATACCTTGGCGATATATTCAGATACCAAATATTTTTGGAATTATTTACAATCACATACAAGGTATCCTGCTGGGCTCTGCAGTCAAAGGTAATGAGGCACAATTTTTTGACAAGAGCAGACTCCCAAAGTCTGGTAAATTCATAATCCCCACCTAAAATAAGGTGGGGGTGGGTGGGGTTGAGGTCAACATTTGAAGGTGGGCACATAGTTTCCCCATTTTCTGTGGAATAAAATTCCACTGAGTTTCATAGCTTTTGGCAAGAAGGGTAAAAAAGAAGGGGAGGGAGATCGCATTTGCCTTGTTAGCCATTAACATTCTAGAAAAGGTTAGTTATTAGTCTCTTGCAGCTTGATGATTATTGCTTCAGGGAGTGCAGAGAAGTTCAGCCTGGAGGCTTTATGTGAGAAGATCAGGTCAGGTGGAGTTCAGGGGTGCTTTCTGGGGGTGTTGGGTATGTGCCCAGTGGACTTTGACAGTGGAGGCAGGTGTCTAACCACTAGCTCCTCCTCCTGAGGCCTGGGCAATCCTTTATTCAGAGAGCGGGTCTCACACCCTCCATCCCACCCAGGAGTAAAAAGAAGATTCAGCAATAGTCTATCACGCAGATGCCTTTCGGCAAGTTGTGGGTGATGTTACAGTAGAAGAATGGGCTACATCTCAGGCCTTCGGTGGATGTGGGGTTGGCGGGAATGACAAAGGATACTGGCTTCTCTTGTCCTGCCTCTTCTGGCACATCAGCAAGCCCAATGACCCATGGAATTTTTTTCTAGCCCTGTAAGAAGGCTAGAAGCCCTGCTTCCACATTCATTGTTATATCACCTATGGTTTGTAGTAATCTTTTAAAAAAATATTTATGTTTTCTAATTGTGGTAAAATTTACATAACAAAAATTTATCATTTTAACCATCTCTAAGTGTCCAGTTTGGTATCACTAAACACATTCACATCATTGTGCCACCGTCCTAATCATTCTTCTCCAGAACTTTCTTCATCTTTCAAAACTGAAACTCTACAACCATTAAACTCTGTACCCTGTTCCTAGTCCATCCAACTACCCTGGGAACCACCACTCCACCTTCATTCTCAAGAATTTGACTTCTCTAAGTGTGTCTCAAAAGAGCTTACAGGATTTGCCCTTTCTCGTATAGTTTGATTCATCAGCGTAAAGTCTTCAAGGCTTATCCACAGTGTAACTTGTTTCAGAATTTCCTCCCTTTTTAAGGCTGGATTGCATTCTGTTGTGTGTATATACCACATTTTATGTTTCAGAATATAGTCATGTTAGCACTGCTATCGAATGCACAGAGAAATGCTCAGGCAGAGTGTGAACATCGGTGTCAATCGTGGGCACATTTAAATTCTGTGCCAAGTGTCCTGACATTTGAACTGAAAGGACTGGAGCTCTGCTACCTCACCACCTGCTTCTTTGTTGAATCAGAAGCTGCACAATTTTTGTGAGATAATGGGAGCCAAATGGCCTTGATTCCTCCTTTGGTGTCCTGAGTTTTTCTCCAAAATCACAGACCCTAACCCTTTGAATATACCCGTTGCCCCCTAGATAAAGGATTAAAGACACAGGGAGTAGCCTCTCAAACATATTGCTTCTTCAAAAGGCAGAAAACATACGTGTCACAACAAATAAAATAAGTTCTGCTCAGTTGTTGGACTTCAAGTGGGACAGTCTACCAAAAGAGTATGCCATAGGGGAAAAAAAATTCCTAAAAGAAGCTGTTCCAAATGAACACAATGAGCAGAGGACAAGGGGTGGCAGTGGGGCGTGGGAACCAGGTTTTCAGAACACACTGTATCCCTAGTGGGCAGCGGTTTCTTTGACAAGTGCTGAGCCACTGGCATCAATCTGAGACTAGAATAACAAGTCTCCCTTGGTGGAGATGGTAATGTTTAACCGTTTTTATTATATTTCAGGGAAATCATTAAAATGATCTATGTTTGCTCATGAAAAGAGGCTGGGATAAATTCTGCTGTGCAAAGGGGAAATCTATATCTTATTTAACAAATTATTACTTTCTGTTATCTTGTTCTGTTATATGAAGTAAGTGGCAGAGAAGCAAGATACTCTGGAGGACCTCAGACTCTCCCCTGTGTTTTCACAACAGTGGGTGAGAGTAATCAAGGAAGAACAGGTTTACTGCAAGTTTGGGGCCCAAGCGTTACCATAACCATGTTCTTCATTCATTCTTTTCAGTTTCCTCCTGTCATGGACTTCTGGTTTATACTACAGGAGGAACTTGGAAAGACTTTGTTTTCATCTGAATTCTTTTCCTAATGATCAAAGAAATACCATGCCCTTTCTAGAGCAGGAATTCTCAAACTCTGGTGTGCCTAACCACCACCTGCAACCCTTCCTAAGTCATTTTGAAGTTGTAGTCAGGAATCTGAATCCTAACAAGTGCCCCAGGTTCTTTGAGACATTGTTCTGCAACTCTGAAGGGCTACAAAACTGGCATTTTAAAATCATTTCAAGTTCTTCCACCCAGAGATAATCACTGTTAACATTTTGAATTATTTCAAAGAATGTAGCATGAATGATTTTATCATTCAAGTTATCTATCAAATTATCTATTTAAATTTGACTCCTGTTTTATCATTCAATAGTATATATAAGCAGTTTTCCATGCACTTTATCTCTCAAACACCATTTAAATGAATAGGCCATTGTGTAGGATTATGTAGAAGGTATTGATTTATTTAGTCATTCCTGTAAAGTTGGCCATTTCAGGTGCTTCTTCCCTTTTATTTTTAATGCATTTTGGACAGAAATGTATGTTTTGTTTTCTTGCTACTTCCTCCAGATGAATTTATAGAAAGAACTTATATTTTTCAACAGGGATTCTAGGCAAGAATTAAGCCCTTCTGTCTGAGACATCATGTGTAATAGGTTACTGGACATACCATCCTTGGGAGAACTGAGAAGACAGTCAAATTATTTTCTGAAAATATGAGGAACAGTGGTTGAGAACATAAACATTTTTAAGGCTCTTGACATGGCCAATAACTATGTGAACTAGGGCCTCCCTAGTGGTGCAACAGGTTACGTGTAGTGCTGTGGAGCTGTTGGCGGCTACGGTGCGAGTTCGATGCCTGGCCAGGGAGAATCCCATATGGCGCAGCAGACCTCTCCTGCCTCGCCCAGTGCTCCCCTCAGCAGTGTATTTCAGTCGATCTGCCTGTTCTGCTCCCCACTCTGTCTCTGGTGAAAACTCTCACCGCCCCACACCTCTGGCCTGCACCCCAGCTTGTATGCAAAAATAAAAAAATAAATTAAAAAAAAAACTTTGTAAACTAATTGCTAGAGTAAGTATTATCAGTACTAAGCATTTGATTCTTAGTAATTATTGGTAATGTGGCTATTATTTTTCAAACTATATTATAAATTCTTTATACCAACTGATTGCTTCTTCTTGGGAGGCAGGAAATATAGCTTGACTGTAGCATGAATACAAAGTAACAAGTCTAATTTTGACAAGTGATTCATGGAATTGGTTTTATTACTTAATAGGCACATTTGAAATCTTATATTCCTCACAGTAGGAAGCTTCCTTGAACATTGTTAAATGAATATTTTATGAAAGAATTTGCAAATCCAACCTGGAGAATAAGAAGGGGTGAAAGGATACTTCATGGATTACTAAAATGAATTCATGTATTCCAGTTTTAGAAAATTATGGCGAAGAATGGAGAGAAAGTAAACTGAGAGATCATTTCCACATATCACTTTTAAAATAAAATTCCTTTTGAATTCAATTTATCCCAATGTTGTTGTGTCTTCATGAATATAACATTTTATTCTTGAGTTGCAAACAACTCAAGATACAGAACACATAATGTAATATGTGAGTCAGTGACTTGTTAGTCTAGACTGAGAATATACAAACCATGTCAATCAATGTAAGGGAATCATTGTTGGTTGGAGCAAGGCAGCAAGAACTTGACAGAGTAGACCTAAGTTAGGTCTGTTGGGCTTGGTTTGGCACTCAGGAGGCAGAGGATGACTCTAAGGAAGGTAGGGTAAAAGGTACTCTTGAACTGAAAGAGCAGGTGACCTTCAGTTAGTAATGTGATTTCGCTAAAGTCACAATTGGAGTGAGGGTCACAGGTAAGGACAGAGATCATCAGGGGGTATACAATAGTTCTGACCTCCATTTTCAAGGCCACATGAAGCTCCATGGAGAAAGGGACACATAACTTACCCGGTAGCAGTTTTCTAGTGTGTTTTCCCATTTGAGTCTAGTAGAACAGCCGGCCATATTTTTTTGGTAATAATTTTCATCTTCTTTTGCCAACTTCTCTGTCGATTTCTTCAGTTTGTTGAGGAGCTAAAGTAAAACGTCAGTGTCACATATTCATTAGCTCATTTACAAAAGCCCTTTGTAACGCCATATAAAAAATGATATACATTCCAATGATATGTTTCTCATCTCTCAGCCCATAACCACAGATGACAAAATTAAAGATATTCTAGGAAAAAAAGGGATATCAGCTGAAAGGAAATCCAAGTGCTTTGGGGGCGTGATTCCTTCCATTTTTCACATGAGAAGACTGAGGTCCTTCAACAGGATGGGTTGTGCCCACATTTACCAAATCAAAGAGGAGGCCAAATAGAAGGTGAGAAGAAGCAAGTGCTGATCCGGAATGTCCAACTTGAGAATGAGTCTGCCCATGACTCCTGTGGTCTTACTGGTAAATCCCTTAGGGCCCTGCATTTCTTACCAGAAGAGGTAGGGCTTTGTGCATTTCTATAATTTAGAACTAGATTAGCATGGCTAGCATCCTGTCCAACAACTTGACTTCACTTCTGCTCTACAAGCTTTGCCATATAACTCTGAAGTCAGACTTCAGGATAAAAGACCCACTGCTGAACAAATAATTACTTAGCCTTTATGTGCGATGGTTTTCTCATCTCTGTGAAGGGATGTGGATGCTCCTAATTCACTGGGCTGCTTTGGGGATTCAGAGTGATGCAGGTGAGCACATGGCACATTGCCTCACACCTGTATAGCACTCAAAGACCATCAACCATGACTACTGAAGAGACTGCATTGCATGCTAATGTTGCTGGAAGTTACGGCCTTGTGCTTGACAGGTTCTCTCCTTTCATCCTCCTCCCCGGTCAGCTGGGGAAAGAGCCTCCGCTTGCCAACCACAAATGTTGGCCATTCTGATTGTGAAATCTTCTGGAAAGCCAAAGTAACACAATCTTTACTAAAATTTGACAAAGACTGATTTCCTTTTCTCTTACGTCTCATGGTGCACACATTCCATTCATTCATTTATCAAAGATTTACTAAGTTCTTATGATATGTCATGATTTAGGCTCTGGGAATAGGAAAGGGAACTAGATAGGTTCCCTCCCTGGTCAGGGACGCACAGGGGTCATCACTGTCCCGTGTGACAGCTCCCAGCAGGACACAAAGTTAGGTGACACTGGCACATCCTGACAGGCACCTAAACCCTAGCCTGGCATTAAAATAATAGTTAAGCTGACACTTGGCATATAACTCACAGAAACAGTCCCTGAGAAAATAAACCTAAATTCAAAGAAGGGATTGTTGAAGCAAAATAGGAAGGTACAATACTGTAGAGCACAGACTGAGGGATAAGGAAAGTGATCCAAAAACTCTTGCCGGAGGCTTGACCTATGCTGAGAATGCTCACGTGATGAAGGAGTGGAAGCCACTCCCTGGAATAGCCTGCTGGTGCTGTGTGTCCCTGGGGGGGTCTCTCTCTGTCTCTTGAAGTGTATTCTGTAAAAAATAGCTTGGGACAGATAAACATGAAGCTGGAGATTAGGCACAGCTGTGCCCGAGACATAGCACATAGTCAAATGGGATATTGTTTTGGGAAAATACATAAAAACACTTGCAAAGAGTAAAAAAGTGCTGCTTGAACTGACTTGCAGCCCAGCCCCCCGCCCACTTCCTTCCTGCCCCTCACTGTACTAGGTCCCGAGGCCCTAGAGCCTCAAACTAATACTGAAAAATTTTTGGTGTGGTGGGAGCACACAGCTTGAGAGAAAATCTTAAGATACTGAAAATATAGGGAATTGTCAAGTTGGGGGGAGTCTTAATGACCATGTAAAGGAGTTTGTACATTATTCTGAGAACACTGGAAAGTATCTGAAGCCTTATAAAAAAATGCTATGTTCAGATTCAAATTTCAGAAAATTCAGCTTGGCCTGTATACAGGGAAGAGATAGCAAGAGGTAACACTAAAAGTCAGGAGACCAGTTCATCAGTTACAATAATCCAAGCAATGAGGCTGGTGCCTGTGAGCGAGGCAACGGAGATAGAGAAACTAGGTAAATTCAAAGGGCGTTTGATTTAGCGGTTCACATTGGAAGCTTATGATGAGTGGTGATATTCAAAGATACAGAAAACACAGGAATAAAGACTATTTTTGATAGAAACAAAAGTTCCGGTTTGGGATATTGAATTTGAGGTGCCAGAAGCAGTTTAGAGACTGGTTTCGGCTAGAGATATGAATTTGGGTATTGTCAACAAAGATATGGGAGTTGTAGCCTCAAGAACATATTAATCAAGAACTTATTATTTATTGTGTCTGAGAGTGATGCCCGATATTCACAGTACTATGTTGAACAATGAATATATTTGTTGGATAAAACAGAATGAAGCCAGGAAAGAAATCATCAGGAACAAGTCTATAAAGATCAGGCAGAAAGGGGGAAGTCTGTGAAAGAGTCTAAGTAAAAAGTTTAAGAAAAAAGGTAGGGTGAAGGAAGCTGTTGGGCAAGTAAAAGAGAATGTTTCTAGAAGAGGGAAGCCAATGACACTTAATGTGTCTAAGACATCTAATAAGGTAAGAATAGAAACTGCTCGTTGGCTATAGCAAACAGGATGGCATTGTTTACAATGATAAGAACACTCTTAGTAGAATGGTCAGGAAGGCTCGGTTGGGGTAACTGGAAGAGCTGAGGAAGTGGAGACAGAGCACAGACAATAAATCTTAGAAGGGGAGATGGCAATATCTGGACAGAGACAGGAATAGAGCCCTGGAAAGGCATCTCCCTGACTCTCCCTACTGTCCCAAGAGAGGGAAGAGTTGAGAAGGTGGATGGGAAGAAACTATTTGAGAGGGGGATGTCCATGAAACAGGAGGGATGAAATTAATCAAGAGAAGTGTTCCTGAAAGGCAGGAAGGGAAGGGAACTGGAGCTTGGGATAAAGAATTGGCTGGTCCCGTTGCGCATGTTACTCCGGTAGGCAGGTGGCTGCGCTGGCTTGTCTTTACCCTGTGAGGTAGGAGGCGAGACAGTCTGTTGAGAGTGGGTAGAGAGGACGAAGGTGTGATGAGAATAGAGATTTAGATCAGTTTCTGGTGAGAACAAGAACTGCTGATCCAGAAAGCAGGAAGAATTGCTGAGCAGCACAGAACCACTCAGCCCAGGTTGGAGATCATGGACACTTCTATGTGAGATGAGAAAATGAATGTTACATTAGGAGTTTAGTTTATTACTAAAAAAAAAAAAAGTACCAGATAAAGTAATGAAGATGGTGGGGATCTGTGATATAATGACGCCCAGGGGCGATGGCTAAGGACCAGCTGGAGGAGGACAGGGGAAGAAGGTGGACTTCAATCTCCCAGGGAAGCTGCTAATGAGGGAAGGAAGAAATTCACCAGCTGGCAGCTCAGGTTTTTTCTTTATTATTTGACATCAATAAAGAATAGCTTCTAATGAGGGCTCTGAATGCCTATGACAGGTCCTGGTGCTTAGCATTTTAACATACTGTGGCTTCGCCTCCTTGGAAGTTGTCTCATTATTCAATCCTTGTTATGATCATTTCAAACTGTGAAGACTGACATGTGAAGAAATAAGAACCTTATAAAATCTTGCTAACGATGCATTTAAGTTATTCAACTAATAGTTTCTACAGATAAAATGATAGTGTTACTTGTGATGACAATCTTTTTTTTTTTTTTAAGAAGGTAATAGGTTGCAGTGGTGCTGCCTATATTTTCTTTGAGGGACTCCGTCTTTGGGGGTAAGGTACTGACTACTTCAAAAGTTTCCAATCTGGAGCACGAAGCATACAAAGTGTACAAGATAATCTATTGGGGATGAGAAAAAATTATGTTCTCACACCAATTTTGAGTTCCTTTTTGCCTAAAACCACAGTTATCAAATTTATCCTTATTTAATATGTAAATTGGTATTGGTGCACACATATGGACAGCTGTGGATTCTGAAGACTCGAGGGGAGGAGAGGAAATTTTACTACATGAGAAGTCAATGGGGCCCTCCCAAATGTCTTCACTTTCAGAAGGGGAGATGGCAATATCTGGACAATGCCTGGGTCAGGCATTTACAGATTTATGATCTATCTTTAACTCAGTTAATACACACAGATGCATAAATGTCTTAAAAGATGTCTGCCAAGAAGCTGTACTTTGAGCATTCCTGTTGGTGCAATGGGTTAAGTGCAGCACTCTGAAGCTATCCACAGCTACTGCAACACAAGTTCAATCCCTGGCCAGGGAGTTTCTCACATGGTGCAGCAGACCTCTCCTGTCTTGCCCGCTGCTCCCCTCAGCAGCGTACTTCAGTCGATCTGCCTGCTCTGCTCCCCACTCTGATGAATCCTCTCACTACCCTACACCTCTGGCCTATACTCCAGCTTGCATGCATACAATAAACCAACCTTTTTTTTTTTTTTAAAAAGCTGTACTTTGACATTACTATGAACAATGTAAGCACTAAGGCAGCCACAAGAAAATGTCAGAACTGAAGCTTCCTCCTAATCCCATTTATGACCACACTATCACTCAGGAAAGGCAAAAATCTCAGATGATCTAATGAGATCTGACAAGGCATTGACCAAAAAAAATTAATAAGAGGATATTAGAAATAGGAATTTATCTTTACTGTAGTTAAGGCTGAGCCTTACCTCAGGTATATAACTTGACTGCAAGTCTCACTTAATGATTACATAAAAACATGATTAGTAATTACGTAAAATATTTTAGTTTTTAACTCTCTTTCAAAAACTTCTACTTTTCAAGGTTTTATGTTCAAAATATAGTATAATATATAAAGTACTGCATATTATATACAACATATGTAAAGTATATTTTAGAATATGTTATATATTTTTAAAATTATTTTTGGGTGGTGAGTTGAGCATGTTTTTAGTGTTTTAAAATCTTACTTCACATAATCCTCGAAGTCCATAAACTACAGAGCAGAGTGTTGAATGTTCACACAGTATAAGAAACTTCGGTATTCCACAGTATCATTATGATTTTTAAGATTATGATTTTTTACTTTGCAATAATTAGAAACAATCTTACCTACTTGAGTTAATGGACTTTCATTAACTTACCACTTGAATAATCTCTTTTTCTTAAATAAAGAGGTGTTTAGTTAGTAGGATTCCATATCAAAAAAATAGCACACCACTAACCTAACTTGTCATCTGTCAATAATACCTCTTAAAAACATGTTGGATCAGGATTGACTTAGATTCCCTTCTTACACTCTGTCACATGACAACTCTCCATAGATCCCACACGTGGGCACCAGTCAGTCCCCTCATGTGCAGACTGAGGGCAGGAAGCACATCCACCTCCTAGACCCCCGCGCCCAGCTGGCCATGACAGATTACCTTCTGCTTCTCCTTCTCAGTCACAGTTTGCTTGGAGCTTTCTACAAGATGGAAAAGTGCTTCGTGCTTCTTAGTACTCACCATTAATTTCTTCTTAGCCTAGAGTAAAAAATATACCAAAAAAAAAAAAGAAAGAAAGAAAACTGATATGAGGAGAAAAAATCTTCTGTTTCAAAACAGGTCACGTTCATATACTAACTTGAATGATTGTGATTGTTAGTTCTTCATTTCTGCCCTGACCTCAAAATCTGCCTAAAATATCACAGCAACTTTTGCCTTGAGAACCACTGAGTGCTTTTGTCATTAAATCAGGTACACTCAAGAGACATACACATTCTAATAAATCACAGACGGCCCACAGCCTCCAAAACACTGTTCTTGATAATTTAATAGAAGGGAATGACTTTACCACACACACACACACACATCCCCAAATCACAGCAAACACAGAAGACTGCCTGGATCTTCCTTTAAACCATCCTGGGCCACAGCTGAGGCTGGTTTATGATGCTCTCTGAAAGCTTAGAGCGGAGAGGCCATTGTGCTCCCCAATGCCTGGTTTCAGAGCTGCACATCTGCCTGACATCTTGGGCAACACCCTGCATTTACAGGAAGGGGAGAAGCATTCAAAGGCCCCCTCCTCTGTTGATGTCTCAGCCTCAGAGTGGGTTATAATCCAGGTGATCATTCCCTATCCCACACAGACCAAACTTGGCAGATGATGATGCTCCAGAGATAAAATAAACAGAATTTGATTCCAGTTGGATTCAGTGTGTTCAGCAACGGGGTTGATGCAAAGTCTGGGTTTTCACTTCAAGTTTGCAAGGACTATAAAATCAGATCACGAAGAAAAAGCTCAGCTCTCTCTTTCCTTAGGAAGCAGAGGCAAAGCCTTCTGAGTCTCTCCTAACATATGAAGCCCCTAAGAAGGAAATTCAAGGACAGAGACGCCCTTGACCCTCTTCTTCCACCTTCAGTGGGTCACATGCCGGCTGAAAAATGAGCACGTGAGGTAAGAGCATTTGGGTCTGTAAGCCTTTTCATTTGTGTCACCAAAATAGACTGCACTTTATTACTGACGTGCTGAATCCCTGGTTTGTGACTGGGGAGAAAATGATTATAGCTCAAGAATTTCATGTTCTCTAATTTCTCTGTCACTCTTCATAAAAAATCAAATCGTTTTATTTAGAAAAATTATTCAGTGGAAACTGGCAAATAATAAAGGATGCTTTTTGTTCTTGGAAGTAATTGCAGCTGCTGAGCGTGGTTATTCTCTTTTGGTCCATTATGTTGAATTCTTTTGTGAAAGTTGAATATTCAGAGAATAGATTCTTAAAAACAAATTTGGCTTAAGAAAGCTCATAAAATCAAGGGCAACACTAAAAACAAATGACTGAATACTGTTTATGGAACTTTAAAATATTTATTATGAAAGTGATTCTCATGAACATTCTTTTACTAATACTCCTATTGTAGGTGTAGAAATTCATTTATCACAAACACTTTTTCTTTCTTCTGTCTGCAATTCAGAAAGCTGGCCTTGCTGCCTCTCACCTGGCACACTGCCCCTCATCTTTCCAAAGTGGCTGCAGCTCGACTGGAATGTCCCTGCCTACCTCAGACTGGGTGATCAGCCTCCTGTGTGCAACTGACAACTGTTCTTGTCACTGCATTTCACCCGAGTCCCTTCCCATCACTCCAGTTGGCCAGGGACACTGTGTCTCAAACATTTTACATTAATGTTTTTGGTCTTACAGAGTCCTTGCTTTCAAAAGAAGCTTTGGAGGCAACATGGAGGCCTGAGATGGAGCCACCTGTCTTTGAAGGTGGCTCTGGTTAATTGACACTAGTGGCTGTCTACTTGGGAGGGCTCTCTTTGGGCAGTACCACTATGGAGATGAAAAACATTTTCAACTTTTGAAGTTTAAGTTCTCAAAGGAGAGAATTGAACTTTCTTAGCAGACTCCCTCTCCAATGGCTTCTAGTCTTTTCTACTCAAAATAAATTCTTCCTAAGCTGCATTGTTCTAGAATAATTTTCTCTACATATATATGGGCCCCATTTTTTCTTTTTTTCTTTGCTTACGAGAATATGATACTCTTTAAATTCTCATACCAGATAATAATTCCTCTCCTTAGAACTCATTCACTGTTTCCTGTACATGTTATACAGCCAACTCAATTTCAAATTACTAGTCGGGTGTGGTGCATAAAAAGTAGGCCATCTGAAGTGCAGAATTAATGTGCCCATTCTCCTTCACACGCCCTCCAGTGCTTCTCTCACTTGTGACATAGAGATTACTCACATTTTCCCACAAATGACAGAACCAAAACTAGGAATGACATGTGTCACTTGTCCTGAGTTCTAAATCATACAGAGAGATAGTCAGTGCAGTGTGATGGTTAAGAACAGTGACCCTCAGTCCAATGGCTTGTAAAAAGTCTTGGTTTGACCATTAACCAGCTTTGTAAACTTAAGCAAATGATTGACCTGTCTGTGTCTTGGTTTCCCCACCCGTCTGTACAGTGGGACAATGCAAGGTCACATACAACATTGGGTTGTTGTGATAATTAAATACACAACACTTGACACACAATAGATTCTATGTAATCATTTGCAACAAATAATAGCCTTATGTAGAGGCCTGCTCTTCTGTGGGTTTAGTTGAAAGTTCTAGCTATAGAGTAATGCAGGTAAAGACACATTTTTCTCTTCAGTTAGCATTTAAAGTATAACATTAAAACACATGTGTGTAAAACAAAAAGCTTCAATTCTAGAAACTGAGCTCACATAAATGATATTAGTACATGGTTACCTTAATTTGTTGACTCCAGTTGTTAATGACAAGATTTGCTGTCTTTTCGACTTCATTATCAAGCTAGTGAAGAGGAAAGGAGGGGAAAAAATGATGTTCTTGTTAAGTGATAGTGCTGGCTTATTAATTCTAGCAAATCACTTTCACAATTCAAAGTAATTTCAAAATTCTATAGTACAGGTATTTTTTCCTAAGAAAAGTAACCAAACTATCTTTTCCCCAAGTCAAGATTCTCCTGGCAGGATACAGTCTGAATGCATTTGGTAAATAACTCTTTCTAATATACAGCTCTGCAAAAACATCATAAATGTGCAGAGTCAGTGTGGATGGGGGGGGTGGTCTTGCATAATTTGGTATCACTTTGGTCCTTTTACTTTTCTTCAGCATCATCCCACAGGGCTAAAATTTTAGCAGCACAAGAATCAGTAATGGTCCTGGCAGTACTAATTTTACTAAGAGTCTCATTGTCCCTGAAGTGAATATTGCTTTAATTTCAAAGAGATTAAATACTTAATCATAATTAACATCCCCCCTCTTTTAAACAGCCAAAGGGACAGTAGTTATAAAGATGAAAACTGATCTAGGCAACCAGGATTGAGATCAGTTGTAAATTAGGGCAGAACCTTTTTTCCAGACTACAGATCAGTCATCTCTCAATGACCCTGAGATCTAGCAACACTGCTCCTCTATTTTTTCAGTTGATAAAATTTGGAATATATGATTTATTATAAGAAAACAATGAAAATAATATTATGTACTATATCATTTTTGACACTGTGTGGCTGAACTATAGAAGAAATTAACTAAAAATGTCTAATCCTTTATATTTTGTGCAAGAGTGGGGCAGAGTGGAGGGGGTGCATCAGGTGGTGGGGGTACAATGGTGAAAAGATGATAATGAACATGAACAGCAGTTTGGGGTGATCATGACATTAATTACCTAAAGCATTGTGGTAATGACCATGGCATTTATGGTAATTACTAAGGAAATGATGTAATAATATTATGTGGTATGAAAATCTTTTTTTATTAAAGATTTATTTATTTATGCATACAAGCTGGGGTACAGGCCAGAGTTGTGGGCCTCTGAGGTGTGGCAAGAGAGTTCACCAGAGACAGAATGGGGAGCAGAACAGGCAGATCGATGGAAATACACTGCTGAGGGGAGCAGCAGGCAAGGCAGGAGAGGTCTGCCGTGTCATGTGGGAATCTCCCAGGCTGGGCATGGAACTTGCATTGCCGCTGCCGACAGCTCCACAGCGCAGTGCTTAACCGCTGTGCCACCGGGAACACCCATGAAAAATCCTTTGTAATTAGTGAAATAAAGTTTATGGTTTGCCTTTAATTTGGTTGCCTTGCAAAAGCACAAGATTCTATCACTTTCTAATAATTACTGTACATTTTCCCCTAACACCCTCACAATAAATAGAACATCCTACTGCTAAAAACACACATATGTCCACCTAAACAACAATTATACTTCCTGATTCAGTTTCATACATTTTTTTTGTATCATTTTCCTTCCATTAGAGCTTTCACAAAACCCCTCAACCTACTCACTAACTTCAGATTCTGCTGCATCTGGCTGTGGTTACTTGAAGCTCCTGTTAGTCACTGCCTCTTCTCTTCCCAAGGACAGCCTATCATTGCTTCTGAACTTCTTATCTGAACTTGGCCTTGAATTCCACAAATAGTCACACTGACTGTACCCCATCAGAGCTAAGTAACATTTATTAAACACCCCTTTATTTTGCCTGAAAACATAAATGTGCTTGTGACTGTTTGACACACAAGTAAAATGAGAACAAATGAAACTGTTCTGGAAAAAAAAAACAAAACAAGCAAGACTAGAGGATCTGTTATACAAGAGGACTAGGCACCCCTGGAAGAAATGAAGTTTTTTAAATTTTATTTTAAGGATTTTCTTCAATTTGAGAATTATACCTATTATTGCTTTTTTCTTAATCCCAAGCTTACTTGAGAAAGAATTTCTTTTTAAAAATCATGTCTATGATTCATCTGTTTATAAAACATATATGTTCATTGGGGGCAAATGGAAATATAAAAAAATATAAACGTGAAACAGAAATAATTTCTATCTGTCCACTACCTAAAGATAATTCTTATTAACATTTAAAGAAATTCTTCCAGGGCTTTTTCTATGCACTTATACACACATTTACTTTACAAAATTGAGATCATATTATTATATTTTCTCATTGGGAATTTTTATTTAACAGCATATAGTGAAAAAAATACTCATGTCACAAAAGATTTTTAATGGTTGCATAGTATTCCATTGCTTGAATTTAATCATAATTTAATTGAGTTAAAAATTTGGGATCCAGTTTTTCGCTATTATTAATATACTTTAACAGACATCCATTTCCATAAACTTTTAGGTTTGCATTTATTCTTTTGATGAATTCCTGAAACCTAGTTTCACTTTTAGATCATTTTTATCTCTTAGGTCAAAAACATAAATCTTGCTTAAACAGGGAAGAAAAGAAAGATTTTGACTTACTGATTTTCTCTTCTTCTCATGTATGCTCAGGACTTGATGAGTTGGTTTTATTGCTTCCAACTCAATTGCTTTGCCAAGTTTTCTGGAAACAGAACATAAAAGATGCACAAGCATAGCATTGGATTTATATTTACTTTTCAAATTATTTTCTGGGAGAATAAATGATGTGTCCAACAGCATGTCTATTCAGTGCAAGTTTAAAGTGCAGTATTTGTAGCACACCCAAAGTAAGTGTTTACAACTCCCTTCAGGGTTGGGGTGGAGAAAGGCCAGGATGGGAGCACTCACTGATGCAGCTCTGCAGCTGATTTCATGCCTTCTGAGACCCAGGTCCAGGCACCGACGAGACAGCTGGAGGCAAAAACAGAGGAGCACAGGGGTGGGTGTCATTTCTCGGTGAATTTTGAGAAATAAAAATATCATGCCCAATTCACTGCTTTCGGCAATTGCACTCATTTTCTTAATCTTATTTCGATTCCTCTCTGGGATTGAATTCTGCCAACATATTTATTTGCACTATAGACATTATATATAGACATTATATATATTCTGCTTTTTTTTAAATTTCAATTTTCACTTTCTATGTCATAACTGCAGAAAATCAGGGAAATAATGTAACCAAGGGTGAGCAGCACTTAGAACAGTAGGAGATAGGCTAGGAGGGTAGAAGGCCCTAAAAGCTCTTTCAGGCTCCTCGTTTCATAGATGAACAAAGGGAGGTTCGGAGAAATTAAGTGACAGAGGACTTAAGAGCTCTGGTCAGGTACCATGTGCTGCTTTTGGGGTTCACGTCTAATTCCTGTTTCAGCTCAGATATGGTCTTGATATGGTCAGTGTCCCAAGTTAGCAAAGGGATAGCACTGTCCCCAGCAGCACAAAGGGAGGATTAGGAAGTGTGGTGTTATTTGCTCCCATGGAAGAGGCATAGCTGGCATCTAGTCGGCCTTCAAAAGGCACATCAATAAGCTCAAGTTCATCAATAATCCTCAAGGACAGAGATCTGTGTAGATTTTGATGGAGGGGGAGGGCACAGATCTGTGACCCCATTGAAATCAGGATGGTGCAGAGATAAGACTGGGAGAAATAGGCCAGAGGATGTCAGATTTTTTACATATCCAAAACCAGGCACGAAAACAAGGCTGTCACAGCATAGGAAATTTCAGAGGAGACAAAATGAATCTATATGGACAGGAAGCAGATCAGTGGTTGCCTGGGACAGGAGAGAAAAAGACTGTGAACAAGCAAGAGGAATATTTTGGTGTGATGAGAATGCCTCAGCTTTGGTTTTGATGGTGGGTTCATGATGCACGCATATGTCAAAATCAACCAAAACATAGATTTCATGGGTGTTTATTACCAGAAGTAAAGTAAAGCTTGGTAGAGCTGGTTAAAATGGAAGGTAGATATACTTTTTTGGGAAAGAGACTCTGCCATTTGTCCTTCAAGGAGCTGGGCAGGAGAACTGGAAGCCCCAGGGCTGGCCTCAGAGGGGTGTGTCTGAATCCACAATCTCCTCTTGGTTTCCTGTGTAGCTTTGGAAGAACCACTTCATTTCTCTGACCCTCATTTAGCCTTTTAAAATAGAAATAATTCAGTCTATATGTACATATACATAACAGAGATTTTGGTATAGATAGAAGTTCAATTAATGCTTATTATTAAATATTGTTGCACCAAACCTGTTTAACCAAATATTCTGACATGCCAACTCTTTGGGAGTACTAGGCTAGGATGATAGATCTGGAACACAGTAAGACACACATCTCTACAGCTCTTTCTCTTGGAATCAAAATTTTAATGCACACTTATGAGCCTTTGCTGCATGCCAAGTACTAAGCACACTTCTTATATTGTCTTATTGGTCCCTACAGAAACTATATGAGTTAGGTTTTATCCCATTTTAAATTGACACCAAGAAGTACAATAAATTGTCCAAATAACCCACCTGGTAAGTAGTAGAGCTAGAATTTAAACTAGGCAGTCTAAATAAAGTCTACTTATACTCAACCACTGTAACTATCGGTTCTTTTGTAGTCTGCTAAGATTCTACCCTAAAAGTCGACCTCAACTTTAGACCAATTTCAAACCAATATTGCTCTTACAGATAGTACCAAAGGAGGAGTAGAAATGTAAGCTCCAGAAGTCTCCCTTTTTTCTTTCCCTCTCTCACCATCAAAAGATGCTTTTGCAATGGCACTGCTAGTTTAGGATGATACCTGCTACCATCAGTCAAGAATCTTTCTAGCAAATTATCACTAATGGGTCACTTTTACGATACCAATATCTTTCTTTATGGCTCCAAAAGAAAAAATTGACTTCATTTTTAATACTGCAATTTATTGAGGAAAATATGAACTGACATATTTTCAGCACTGAACATATTAAAGTCTTTACACACCGTATCTCATTTAATACACACCCCCTACACACATATGCATGAGGTTGCTCCATATAACAGAGGAGAAATCAAGGTATAGAGAGACTGAGTTACCTGTTAAAGGTCACAGTGACAAAGCATCATTCACACTTTCAAGACCTTTTGACTTAAAACATTGCTTTCCACATTAGAAATCATGTTCAAAGCCTGTTATGATGAACTTACAAGTCACAAAACCAAGGATGAATTCTGCAACTCACTATCCATATGGTTGAGGTAAGTTTCTTAAACTCTCTAAGACTTTAGTCCTTATGTGCCTGTGGTGTTGACAATAAGACTTCTCCAGAGTTATTGCAAGGGTTAGATGAAAGTGTCAGTAAAAGCACCTAATATAGTGCCTGGCACATGCTAAGTGCCCAACAACCGGAAGCCATGTGATGTCACGTACCTGAGATACATAAAAGAGAAAGCTGGAATTGCATCTGTGTCACATTTTAACATTTTTAAGAATGTTTTTGCATTACTTCTTCCATATACTTACTTTCTCTTTGTGTTCTGCAATGCTTTGCTCAGCTTGATTGCCAGTTTATGAAGTCCTTTGGCGTAGCTAATCTCCAAGTTTGCCCTGTTAGCAAAGGGATAGTTGTTAAAAGGATGCACTGGCCAGAAATCAAGCAAAACCACACACACACACACACACACACACACACACACACACACACACACACAAAGGCAGGCTCAGACTGAAAATGCAAAACCTATATAAGAAAGAAATGATTTGTTTACTAGAAGAATCCTCTTGTCCTTAGGAGTAGTCCCTAAAACAAAAACGAAAAACCCTGAAACTCCTCGTGTCTATGAATATGCATACGCGCTTTTTGAAAATAAGGTTTTCACAGATGACCAAGTGACGATGAAGTCATTGGGCTGGATCTGAAACCCAAAATGGATGTATCCTTATAAAAAAAGGGGAATCTGAACACAGAGGACACACACAGGTTGAGGCCATGTGAAGATGCCGACAAGCACTCAGAAAGCTCCAACCTGGCTTCTTTTTGATGTCATACTTCTACCTTTAATTTCATATTTTTAGCCTTCAGAACTACGAGACAATAATTTTCCATTGTTTAAACCAACCAATCAAACCTTTTTATAGCAGTCCTAGCAAATGAATGCAACTAGTAAAGAACAGAAAACTTTCCTATTTATCCTGGGGCATTACACTATCAGAATGGCTTTAGATGATAATCACTGGCCAAAAATGACATGTTATGATGTAGTTAACTAAAGATTAACTCTCTAAAGTGAAGTTGCAGCTGCGACCAACACCAGATTTGAAAAATAAATTTCTATTGCTTTCCATGTAAGACAAGACACAGTGAAGACCCTCAGAATGCCCTCTAATAGAAAATGTGGTTCTTTGGATAGATTCACTCATACTCATCTTAAACTGACTTAGTCATGCCCTACTTATAGGCCTACCCGTAGCTAAAATGAAGACATATCCTAATTCATCTTCTCACTTTCACCAAAGATAATATGAAGTAAGAAATTGAATTCAATTTACATTGTTTTCTGATTATGAACCAGAGAATCTTTGTTGCATATTTTTCAGTCTTTTATTTCACACAGATTAGACTTGGTGCTATAGACCAAACAAGGAAAGAACACACCCTCTTTTACAAAATAGAATTTAGAGATCATGGACTATTGTTCTGTCACTAAATTTCTACTCATTTATCCCCTTAATAAAGCTGTGCTCTAAGTTATTTTTACTACTTTTGGGAAAAAAAGGAGACCATTCATTGTAAGATGTGTGTTAAGGCTACCACACCAATTGGTGTCAGACCTTGCATAGGCTATAAAGGCTAAGGCAAATGCTTTAAAGTAATGAAGCAGATAAACATCTCATTGCATTTAAAAATAGATTTCTCTGTTGTAGGAATATGTCCCAATTCTTGGAGAGAGAGTATTGGTCAGCAGCAAGGTGAGAGAGACCATCACCCTTGATGAATTTGGATCTTGTAAAATCCCCAAGAGACCTCTACCATTCAGTGGCGTGGCTTTAGGCAACATTAAAAGGAAGTAGTTAGTGCTGTCTGAAAGTATAATGATGATTATGAATGATGAATGACTATGAAATTATATATGGTTTTGAAGTACACAATTTTAAACTGGTCTCTGCTACAAGTCTGTTCTCACTTCACCATTTTGAAAACTAAACTGCTGAACTATTTTAAATGCATTTCTACCAGTTTGATTTATGCTTAGCCCTGATGTCAGAGTACGCAGCTTTCTCGCACTTGTAATAAATAGACACAAAAACCCTTTCCTAGTCCATTGTAATCAGAGAGCTTTTTTAGGAACTTCCTTTCCAGCATTCCATTCTTTCTTGAATGAAACAAATAGAGCACTAAATTTGGTGAAGCATTCCTACCACTCAGGTCTGTGGTGGGCATCAAACAAGTTATTAACAAATACTAATTTTTCGAATTTGTTGATTATTATGTATCCAAAAGGATCTCTAAGCATTCAATATGCCCTGAATATACAGAGGTGGGAGGTGTGTGGAGGAAGAATCCACAGCTTTCTCATCCATCAGCTCCAGAACATTCCCAGATTATCTCTAGCAGGAAAGGTCATGATGTCAGTTCAGCCTCTCCCTCATAATTCAGTTTCACTTTTAGAATGTTCTCTTAGGCTCTACACGACATCTCAGAGGCTAATCAGAAATAAAAAGGAGAGCTACCAAAGAGAAGTGTTGCTTTCCTTTAACTTAATCGGATCCTCATGGGAAAAAAAAATAAGGGAGACCAGAAAGGGAAAAGAGCCTTTGAGGTGATGGCTCCAATATTTTGCCTGGTCATTGAGTCCCACTGTTTCTGTTGGCTTTTTGTGGGTATGACAGGAGTCCAGCCTTAAGAGATTCAATTACCACACAGCATTTCTTGTTTTGGCAGGCTTCCCTTTACATACAGTTATTGTAGAAATCTGCAGCAATACAGACATAAAGTTTTACAGGCTAAAAAATTTCTTTAATCCTTCTGTGAAAGTTTGTTCCAAATGGTGCTCTCCTGAAGAATGTGTTGTAACAGCAGACTCTTGACCTGTGTTTGGCTTACACACAAAATGGCAACATCCAACATTGACTGGGCACTTACACGTGTCAGGCACCATCCCAAGTGTGTTAGGTCTATTTCCTTAATGAATCCCCATAACTCCTATGTGTTAGGCATCCTTCTCTATCCACCTCACGCAGGGGAACACCAAGGCACTGCTTAATCAGTAACTTGCCAGAGGTCAAGTATGAAAACGTGACAGATGAGGTCCAAATCCAAGCAGTCTGGTTCAAGAATATACCCCCCATTCTCTGTCTCTGAAATTGTGGGGAAAAGCTGAAGGTGGAGAATTGCGGGGGACGTCAAATATAAGCACTTTAAAAACTGACACCACCTCTCACTTAGCCTTTAATTGCAGTGCTCTGAATCACCACAGCTCCTGGCCTTTTAGGGGCCAGGAATCCAGAGCAGCCTCTTTGCAGGCAGAATGAGCTTCTCAAGATCTCTTCCAAAAATATTTGTGCATATGCAAGACCTTTTCTCTGCTGAGGAGGAGGTGTAAAGGATGGGAAAGTGGGCAGGGAGGGGCTGTGATATCAAACGTCACTAGCGTAGCCTGGAGTGGCTGGACTGAGTTGGACATAACCTCTGTGAACTGGTCTGTTGTATTCGTCATCTCTGCCTTTATTAGAAACCCTAAAATGTTTTATTTTACTTTATTATTTAGTTCAGTGAACTGGTTCTTTTTATTCATTAATTTCCTGACAGAACAATGTATTATAACATTATGTATGTTTTGGGTGTGCATCGTTACACATTTAATGTCTGTATATATTAGGTTTACCACTAATAGTCCAATTCTACCCTTCATCATGAAATTGACCTCTTTTACTCAATTAACGTCTCCCTTCCCTTTTGGTAACTGCCAATTTTGTCATAGAGTGTACAAGTTTATTTTTGCTTTATTTAGTTCATTTGTTTCTTTATTTGCCACATATGAGAAAATCATACATTGTTTGCCTTTCTCCATCTGACTTATTATTATGATTTATATATCCAGCTATCCTTTCGGAATTCCTGCTGACCATTTTTCTAAGGCAGAGGTGGCAATGCATGGAGCCTTACTTGCAGTGGTTTCTTCTCAGTCCATTGAAGAGAGCTGCTGCATTATGGTTTCTGTCTAAAAGATCTCACATATAAAGGAATTCAACAGAGCCAGAACAAATCTCAAATTGAGTCATGGTATTTCCACTCCCCATTAAAATGGTCAGAAGTTGCTTGTGAGGATAGTGTCTTTAATGTTCTAGCTTACAGCAACCATGTCTAATAAGTGTGCCAAGCAATTGTGTTGGCACAGATAGTCAATAGATAAGTCAGTCTCAGAATATTACAGTGAGTCTTAAAGATACAGTGAGTCTTAAAAATACTGGAAATAGCTTGCACTGACTTGCAATCCATTTATATTCAGCATGTGGAGACAAGTCAATAAATCTTCATTAGTAACACAATCAAGACTAACCAGTAAGTCAAAGACCAACATTTATCACAGATTTTAAAATAAATTATATTTTTGAATGAAAGCAGAGAAGATGGAAACAGGTGGTATCAAATGCAATATTTGGACAGAGCACAAATTAAACTGTAAGAATATAAAAGTTATATAATCTATTTTACAGAATTCTATAAAATTAAGATGGTAAAAAGTGGTAAAATGTAAAATTGTAGCTGACAGTCTGTGTCTATGAGAAATTTATTAAAATTGAAGTTAGGGTTTCTCACACTTGGAGAAAAACAATGGCAAAGTCTTCCCTTCATTATGAATTGAGGAATTGTAATAATCTGAAAATCTTTGTGATATCACCCCCATCTCTGCCTTCTTATTTTCCACCAGCAATAGTTTCTGGTTTGGTACCTGGTACCTGGTCTGCTGACATTTTCTACTCAAGCATTGTTAGTTTGCCTTTTGAAAGAGTGTCACAAGGTCATCATGCAAACAGGCTACATTTAAAAGTTGGTTATTAGCAATATGAAAGACACTTTTACATGGAAGCCCATTATCTGTGTTCTCTGGCTGACCCACAACACCCACTTCATGGTTATTCATTCCGGTTGCCTTAATTCTGGTTCCTGAGAACAACACAAAAGAAGGTAAACTGAGAGGATGAGGCCTGGAGAACACCCTTCTTGGGCGCCCAGTCTAAGAGCCCCACGAGGATCCTGCCCACTTCTGGCCCAGCAACCGGGGCACAGCTACAGCAGCTCTGGGACTTCAGAGCCTCTGTGTCTGTTAATTCCAAAACAGAGTGAGTTTACGGGGCTCAGGGGGAGAGTTGTGGTGGGGGTAGTCAGGTAAAGTGGACAAGCATGGCAGTTTTCAAAGCTTTTTAGCTGGAAAACAAAGTTTTGTACATTATCCCACTGAATCACATACATACTAGGGAAATTCTGATTAAGCAGGAGTGGGAGTGAGGTGACATTCAAGTCTTACCTACGTAACTCCTCACCCCTAAAGGGGTCCCTGAGGACTCACCACAGACCCCTGTGCTACCAGGCTTGATGGGCACTGATGTCCTTTCCCTTAGAAGACTCTAAGACTGTGAAGGAAGTTGGACCAAGACCTCTGAGCGTCCTGGGACCCCACAGTAGTGCCCCAAACTGTCCACTGGAGATGCCCTTGCACTGCACCTGAGCTGGACTAGGTGGGAGTCAAAAAGTACTATCTTCTCCATGTCCCCAACCCCCATATGAAATCAGGAATGAAGGAAAGCAAGTGTGTGCCACACTGTATTGTGAACATTAAAGTAAAAGAGTTCAAGTATAAGACACTTCTAACATAATGCCTGATACACAGATTGTGTCGGTCACTTCCATGACCTTAGCATTCATTCCTAGCTTTTGTTGAAAATAATGCTATGTGCTATGTAAACAAAATTCTCTGGCATACTCATTTAGTGCTCTTCCAAAATACCTTAACTTGAACTTCTTGCGGGCATACATCACAGAACACATTAATGCATTCATTCAGGGATCATCTATAAAATTCCTGCTCTGTGCCAGGTTATTTCCTGGTCATAAGGCATATGAAGACCTCAAGGAACTCAGCCTCCAGCGAAGGAGACAGATAAGTGTATAGAGAGTAGCCATGGAGGCAGTGAGCGCGAGGGCAGAGGGGAGCACTAGTTCTGTACATAGTTGAGGGACACTGTTTCAAGACTTGAGAACTGAAGTCAAAGAAGGCCTACGAAAGTGAGGTGACTGAATCTTGAAGGATGAATTAATGGAAGCTAGCAATGAAGGTGAAGAAATGCCTATCAGAGCAATGGTACTTGCCATTTGAAAACCTTATCTTAAGCTTCCTTACAGAGGAACAATTGATATTACTATCAAAGCTGGTTCAAACATTAACTGGTAGGATGCAGGGAAGCAAACACTCATAAATAGTTTCTGGGAATGTGCCTTTGTGTTTGGGAGCAAGCCTGATGACTTTGGCAACAGGCATCTTCGGAGCTCCTGTGTATCTCTGGCTAAATCTGAGTTTGCTACTACAAATAAGGAAACTGAAGTGAGTAATTGGATAAAAGAAGCTAAGCATGACCATGAATTGCAAACTATCTGAGTAAAATGGTGTTTCAATAGCAACAGCTTTTTTCTATCACCACCAATTAGAATAAATGCAAGAAGGCAGCTGAGCTTGAAAATGAAAGATTTTTTGGACTTGGGCTTGTTTGTGATCCGTCCTCTTGTAGCCATCTGCTAACACAGAACTGTCGGTAGAACCATATCCCAGTGGACTCTCAAGTAAGGTGTCTGGAATTGTTAAAACCAAGGACAGTAATGACCTTGTTCTAATAATGTGGGCATGATGATAAGCAAATAAACCCTAACACTTTATTTATTCATGCAATCTACAAGTGTTACTGAATGTATTTTACTATGAGCCACATACTCTTAATTTAGAGATGCCCTGTTGCTACCTCATTATATCTTTCACTAGGATGCCTGGTGGATTTACCTTTGTGATTTTCTAAATCATAACCCTCAGTAGAAATACCATTTTATTTGTTCCAGGCGATTTCCTTTTACCTGCCTATAACTGTAAGTGACAGAATAGGTGGTGTTTTTGTTTGTTTGTTTGTTTGAGTACTGACTTTCCAGATATTTTTCTAATACAAGAGGAGGGTATCATTGATTATTATATCATTAGTCCACCCAATTAAGAAGAAAATAAAGCCAGTGCTCATGTCTGGATAGATGGTAGGAATCAGCTTGTTAGTGTTTGCACATCCAGGGGAGTAATTATTGAATTCACAGAATGGGAAGAGTGAAGACAAGTGTAGCGCCAGCTGTTTGGGGGCCACTTGTCTTTTTGATGTTGTTACTATGTTTACTCAGATCAAACACAGGAAGAGGCAGTGACTTCAGATTCACTCCCACCAGGAAGAAATGATCTGATCCTGAAAAGTCACACGGCCCGTCTGTGGCACCTGACATGAGGGAACATAGTCTAGAAAAAGAGACCACATATTCATAGATTATTAGAGTTTGTGTCTATTACAAAGCAATTCTGTCAAAATGCTGACTCCAAGGGTCAGGAAAAAGAGAAAACTTGCAATTGGACCATAGTTATGAGGCAGACAGCAGGAAAAGAGAGTGAGAGGGTCCAAGTCATGGTTCGGAGAGCACAAAGAACTGTGGTGATGAATCCGGGGTGCTGTGGTGGTGGTAGAAACCCCGGGACTACAGCTGAGGGGAGAAATCAAATATCGTCCAAAAATGAACAACAGTGTAAGAAAATATATAAATACATTTAATTATTTAAAAAATACTGACTCTTTAACTGCTATATTACACCCCTCAAGTTAACTACATGATCCAAGAGCTGAGCTAAGGAGGGAAAGGGCAAGTGTAAGAAGAAGGCTTTGCCAAAATGCACATTTAGCCAAACAAATAGGCAACAACTCAAAAATGGCACCTTGGTTAAGGGGGAATAATTGAATTGTACAAGATTATTAAGCTTTACAAATCATTCAGAAAAATATCTATTGTATCAACAACCGAGTATATAGCACATTTTTTTCTAGATAATCATTAGATATACTTTTTGTATGCCATGCAGTTTTTATCCCAAGATAAAACATACTATTTTGCTAACCAGTATACTTTTTAGATTTTCAAATTCTAAATTCTGCTTCATAATAAGCTAAAACCATGAAGAGAGATATTTTCCTCTCCACTGGAGCACACTGGCCACGCCAGATGCGAGCGTGGGTAGAGGATCCGCACCTGAGTAGGGCCGGGGCCGATGGCACCCTAAGAAGCAACCTTAAGAGAAACACGGGTACAAAATGAAGCTTCTGACTGTGTATAAAGTTGATTCACAGAAGGGCAGGATGGGGATGTAGAATGAACTGAACAAGAGAAAAACAGCGAGGCAGCTTGGGAGGTGATTCAATTCCCTCAAATGTATTCAGTTCTCTGTGGAGTCTGCTTACCGAGCATTATTTAACACCTGCTTCCTGTCCTCACACACAAGGTATTATTTTGAACATGGGGACACCAAATAATTAAAGCCCTGATGACTATAACCCAGGTCATATGTAAGGTTAATATATGTATGGATTCTTTTTGATCTGCCCGAAGGAGATACTTTGTAATCTAAGTAATGTAATACATTTGTATAATGACCATATTTTAAATAATTTCCTTTAAGACTGATAAAAATTTTATTTATTGAGGAAATTCCTTCCCAGATTGGTCCTCCCTTTCCTTCTTTCACACAATCAAAGCAATTTGGATGTTAGGATAGAAGTGACGTCTAATTTGAACCGTTTTTTTTTTTTCTGACACCACTTGACACATCGGGTTGCTTTCTTTATAAAGGCCTATTTGAGTGTTCCTGACTTCATTCATTGCTCCTGATAAAGCTAATGTTCTCCCTTGCTCTTGATCTACTATTACAGGATGCAAGTGACACATACACCTTTGTTCCTATGGCACACATACAGTACTTTAAATTTGAAATTTAAAAGAATAAACACTCTTTTCTGAAGGTCTTTTTAGAGTCATTATTACAGAGTTCTTTACATGTAGAGAAATAGTCTAAAAGACTCTTAAGGCCCTATTCAATCCTTTGGTTCTCAAATTTTAAGCAGCGATTTTGCAACTTTCTTGACTGAATTAAGTGTGTTCATTTCAGCCCAGCAAACATCTTTGCAGAAGATCGCATCTAGTATTAAGCGAAGATGACACTGAAAATTGTAACTTTCTATTTATCTATTTAATCATTCATCAAACCTTTATCAAAGAACCAAAAAGGCAGGGTTCTAACAGTTCAGCATACAAAGAGGAGAACAACAGGGTCCCTGCCATTGTAGGGGAGACAGGCAGACAGGAGACAGGGAGACACTAACAATTGCCTTAAGGTGAGAAGTATAATAATTGTCATATGTCTCAGGTACAATGGTAGGCCCAGAAGGGGGTGATAAATGCAAGCTGAGGAGTCAGAAAAAGACTTGACTGAGGCTTCCCAAGCAGAATTACTTCCTGTTATTTCCTGATTTTTATGGTACCCAAGTGATAAATGTGCAATAGAGGAAAATCTCTCTTCAAGCCAGTCTCTCAAGTACCGAAATATAGCACCACATTCTGGAAAGTAGGACTGCTTGTAATCACGCCTCCAGTCATAGTATTTGCTACAGGTAAAGAGAAAGAACTGCTTATCGCAAATGTGCATTTTGTACCTTTGCTGAAGAATGGATGTGACCTGCTTGCAGAAATTCTCTCCATTTTGAGAAAACTCCTTTAGGTTCTTGTACACTTTATTGTACTGAAAAAGAAAAGATGCACAGAAGGATTATGAGCACTTCCAAAGACAGAACTCCCATAAATTCAGAAGGATACTATAATGATGACTGTCATTGTAAATGATGGTGCAGCTCGGGGAATGCACACCTTTTAGATGAGTTCTTTAAGATTAAGTCTCTTCTGCCTGCATATGAAGGGAAACTGGAGGACTTTTCAAACATAAAGCTGCCCTATTTGTTTCTCTCATAGGCCAAAGGCAAACATTAGGAGTGGGGTGCACTCAGACTTTGACTTCGTGTCACTCCCTATAGTTCCTGGAAGGTGAAAAGTATATCCTGCATTATCATTTTGGGTGTCCCCTCCTCCCAAAATCTAAGAGAACATTTCTAGGCACCCTGACAAACCATGAACCATCAAGGCAAATGTTTCTTGGCTGAGATATGAAAATTTAAGTGAACATGTTAACAAAATTTGTCCCACTTCCCTCTATATTTGATTTAACTCTAGTATAAGACCTGAACATTTTGGTAGAACCATGCCTTTACAATCTTATAAATACCTTTATAAATTCATTTGTATATGAATTTACTACAGACACCAGAATTCCAGGTAAAAATTTTCATGTTTTGCTTTAGAACTCCACAATGTCATTCTGAAAATTATATATGTAAAGGTAAACATTGATGATAATAAATTTTTAGCACCTGAATGGACAGCATGAATGGCAGTTGATTCTGCAGCTTTCTAGGCAATGAAACAATCCCAACCACACTGTCCATATTTCCATTTGGGGATGTGCGAGAACAGATTGTATTTTTCAAAATCAGATTTTACACAGGGGACACAATTCTGTGTAAACTGTGTATAACTCAAGCAGCCAGCATGCAAATATCTCCAACATGTAGCTAGATGTTGTGTGACGACAGGAAAGGGAAAAGGAACTCAGACTTACCAAGTTCACAAATATGAAATCTGGGGACCAAGACAACTTTTCACTGGGACTGATAGCACCTGTGTAGGGCTCAGAGCATAGTGAACAGAGGAGCCACAGAGGAGGAGGGATCCCATCTGTATAAATGACCTCAACCAGGGCCCTACCTTCAGGGATGGAACGGAATACCTAAGATATAGAAACACAATCCTAGAGACACCAAATCCTCTTATCTTTGTACTGTAGTTTAAGTTTCCTCTGAATTTAACGTGGGGAGCTGTGGTGGTAAATGTGGATTTGGTGGACACTCACAAGCAGCAAATAGCTTCTTGCAACTGCCTGTGAAGCAAGGAGAGTAGACAGGGCACAAAACTCTTACTAAGGACACCATTAGTTCCTAAAGAGCAGTCTGCAAAATCTCTAGACTGCAGGCACCAGGGAGACACATACTGAGGGAGGATGGGGTGGAGACAGTGAATGGGAAAGACAGTTGTCACATCCTCTGTGAACCAGTGGAATTTAACCAAAAAGAGTTGAAATAAGGATTTGCACCTGAAATACGATGTTTAAAAAGACTGAAACAAGCAATGCATATTATTTAAAATTCTCTGCCGAGCAAGCGAAACATACCTGTAGTGCAGCCTCTGTCATGAAGAAACAACTGACTCCTCTCTGAGTGTCATGAGAGCAGAGTCACTATTTGGCAACCCAGCTTTCTCATTTTGATTTCCATAAAAATAATTTGACATCTATGAATTTATGGCATTATAAGATCAATCACCTTCCACTGCTTACAGGTACAATAGTGAGCATTTTACAATTGTTTCACTTTTTGTTTACTCCTCTATTACCTAATCATTTTCACTAACATCCCCTCTAAGCCCTTTATTTTCTTCCCATATGCTAAAGAGCATCCCACAAAACACACCTAAGTGCCCTAAGAAGAAACAGATACATGTTTAGGAGGGCAGCTGCCCCTGGAATAAGTCATTGCTCAGTCTCTCTACTCTTAGGTGTAGAATAGACCTAGAAGCTTCCCAAGGAGGTAGGGAGGCTCTAAGTGGGTATCAGCAAAGATTCCTCTTCCTCTTTCCTGACCCCTGGACTCAGAAATGATGGCTGATCTCTAAGGTGGCCTTAGGATGGGTGCCATGTGCTAGATAGTTCAGCAGATAGAAAGAAACATAAGTTCTAGGAAGGCACCACAGAGGCCCTCAACTCTACTTTTGGACTTATTTTCTGTGTCAGTGAAATACAGTGATAGGTTTTCTAAAGCAATTTCTTCTTTTTTAGTATATAGTTGAACATAGTTCTAACTCATACATAGTTTTAACTTTTTACTTTAATTTATAAGACATTTTTATGTTTCACAAAAAATAATACAGAAAATAAAAATGATATACATTATTAAGTCACAGAAATAATAATGCTTTGCTTCTGCTCTCTAAACAACTATTTTTTCATTTTTGTAATTTCTTTAGTTATTCTTAGACATTTAATCTTCCATGTGAACATAGATCTAAATATAAATTTTTTAATCCCTTTGGCATACTAGTTGGAAATGCATTAACTATATATTCATGTTTATGTATATATACATATTTGGGGAAATTATTTTTTAATGTTATTTAGACTTCCCATCCAAGGACATAGCAAGCCTTTTCATTTTCTCAAGTCTTATTTTATGTTCAATAAAATTTAATGATTTCTTTATAGGTCCTATAGCATTCTCATTTGATTTATTTAGAAATAGCTCAGTGCTAAGCTGAGTATTTTCTGTGTCGTGCCCTATCTGCTTCTCTCTCCAGCTCACAGCAAAGCAGAAGCAAAGACCCAACAGACATTACAGGCCGTGAGCAAGAGAGAAAGGTTTGGATGCATGCTTGCTGGTCAGTTTTTCTGCTCTGAACATGCAAAAGCTGGGGCTGGGGCACCAGCTGGGAGAAGACAAAGCAGAGCGGATTGGTGGCATTGGAGATTTAAGAGCAAGGGACTCTGAGTCCTGTCCCAGGGATGGTCTCCCCCAGCCCACTGTCACTTGAAGACAGTCTGCATCCCACAGCCCTGGGGAGCAAGCAGGAGATCACAGACATTATGTGTGAGAATCCAGGCATGTTGGGGAGCACTTGCCTCTAATTAAAGTGGGCATGGAAGAACTGGGCTCTTTGGGTTGCAGCATTTCCTAAACTTATTGAGTCCTTAAAACTCTCTACGATACAATTTTAAAAAACTGTCTCTAGGGCAGAGTTCTAGAAAGGAGATTGCCCTGAAAATTTATAAACCAATGAGTCAAAACTCAATTAGTTAGGGAGGAAGAGGGCATACTGTGGCAAAGTGGAGAGAGCCTATATTTCCCAAAAGCATTCAAATAGAACTTGGAGGAGACAAGAAGCTGCTCAGAGTACATCTTATGGCTTCAGTGGACCCTGGGCGGTTGGTTTAGGTTCTAGAAGATGATTTTCTGTCATTTGATAACACTTTTTTCACATCATGGCACAGAGAAAATGATGCTTGTACTCACACAATGTGGTAAATGGGCAAAGTTGTTCCAAGAAGAGGGAACAACTTATAAATTAAAGTAAAAAGTTAAAACTATGTATGAGTTAGAACTCTTCAGCCCTGCCAAGTGAGGGCTGAAGAGTTGTGTCTCAGGTTCACCTGTAACTCATTCCCCAAGCCCCAGAAGGTCAAGGCACACGCCAGTCAGAAAGCACTTTAGTAACTTACATTGTTAACTTAATGACCAATTAAGAACAGGATGCTCAGCTTTTTCCTGCACTGGAGAGAAACTTTATCTTTGATGCTGGACAATCCTTGATACACACTGAGGTAAAAGTGACATTAAAAAAAAAAAAAGCCTTGCTAAGAATACTTTCATTTTTTTCAGCTAACTTCTTTAGAATCAGTGATTCTGTATCTTTCATCATGTACCTTCTACAAAAACTTGAAGACACAGAATTGCATAAATAAATATCAAAGCAGATCTCAAAGACCATTTCATCTCATCTAGCAGGTATGTGAATTTGTGTGTGTGTATATGGTATGGGGTGTGTGTGTGGTGTGTGTGTGATCAGAAAAATCAATCATGGGACATATCTGCTTTGAGGGGACAAAAATTTCTTGACCTTGGCTTTGACTCTCCTCTCCTCTCCTACCTCCCTTTCCCACCCCACTCTCATCCTCAGTGAGAGCTCTGAAGGGGTAACAGGGAGTATAATTTGGCAACCACTAAAGTCCAAATGCCCTTACTTTACAGTTGAGGCCCAATGAGCTGAAGATAACCTCATTAGTTAGAGTCAGAATTGTGATTAGAAATGTTAGGTGAGCAAATCAACTATGGAACCCATCAGAGAGAAATCTATTTATAAATGGCTAATCTATGAACAACTAATCTTTGACAAAGGAGCAAAGAAAATGCAGTGGAACAAGGACAGTCTATTCAATAAATGGTGCTGGGAAAACTGGACAGCTACATGCAAAAAAAATGAAACTAGACTACTACCTCACACCCTGTACAAAAACCAACTCAGAATGGATAAAGGACCTGGACGTAAGACCCGAAACCATAAAATTTATAGAAGAAAATATAGGCAAAACTCTGCAAGACATACATCTCAGCAAAATCTTTAAAGACACATCCCCCAAAGCAAAGGAAGTGAAGGACAAGATAAACAGATGGGATTACATCAAAATAAAAAGCTTCTGTACAGCAAAAGAGACATTAACCAAAGCAAACAGATACCTACCAAGTGGGAGAAGATCTTTGCACACAATACAACCGATAAAGGACTGATAACAAAAATCTACAAGGAAATCACACAACTCAACAAAAACAAAGCCAATAATCCAGTCAAAAAATGGGCAGAAGAGCTAACAAGTCACTTCTCCAAAGAAGAAAAGCAAATGGCCAACAGGTACATGAAAAAAAATGTTCAACATCACATATAATCAGGGAAATGCAAATCAAAACCACAATGAGATACCAGCTCATACCTGTGAGGATGGCACACATGAAAAATACAGGTAACAACAAATGCTGGAAAGGGTGTGGAGAAAAAGGAACTCTTCTACACTGCTGGTGGGAATGCAAACTGGTCCAACCACTGTGGAAAGCTGTATGGTGATTCCTCAAACTGCTAAACATGGAGCTTCCATACGACCCAGCAATCCCACTTTTGGGAATCTACCCAAAGGACACAAAAGCACTAATCCAAAAGGATACATGCACCCGTATGTTCATTGCGGCACTGTTTACAATAGCAATGGTATGGAAACAACCCAGATGTCCAAAAATAGACGATTGGATCAAGAAGATGTGGTATATACACAATGGAATACTATTCAGCATTCAAAGAAGATGAACACATGCAATTTGGAGCAACATGGATGAAACTAGAGGGGATCATACTCAGCAAAATAAGCCAGAAAGAAAGAGAAAAACATTGAATGGTTTCACTTATAACAGGACTATAGGGAAACCAAATAGGAGAGAGACACTCAGCGGGGTGGGGAGGTAGGATAAGGGCACAAAATGGAGTAGAAAAGGACACAAGGGACCACAGAGATGGGTCACGGGTGAATTGGTGGTGTGTTACCCAAGGGGAATACAAAATGTAAAAGATATAAATAACAATAAAAAATATATATATTAAAAAAAATAAAATTGAAACTAAACTGCAATATATATAAAAATTATATATATGTATACATATATATATATATATATATATATATATATATATATATATATATAAACAAATGGCTAATAACTAATGATCACCCTAAGTTAACTCAGACTGGCATCTATCTTTAAGAGCTAGGGGCAGTACAGCTGGCTTCCTGATATCAGCACTGTAAGGGTTTGCTCTGATCACAGTCATGTGGAAGATGAATTTTTGGAGTTCTTTCCCTACCCACCAACCTTTCAAATCCCCACCCTCTACCAAATACCCATTCTAGGAAATAACCTTTTTTTTCCCCCTAGGAAAGAATCTTATGCATCCATATGAATTAATATTAGCATGCTGCTGCTCCTTGGGGTCATTAATTAATAGGGGAAAACATTATGCTTTTTCCCCCCAGTAAAGTGATGTCAGGTTGGTGGTGTATTTGGTATCTTTCTGAATTCCTAAAAATCCCTCCACATAGACAACTAGTGTAGCATTACCTCCCATCCTGCCAATAGGGAAATGTATCTGTTGGTGCTTGTAAATAATCTCTGTTGTTTAAACATTGTCATTACACATAAGCTTAGCAACTTAGGCAACTGGCCCATGAAATGATTAGGCAGAGAACTATAAATAATGTGACCTGCACTTCATCAACCTTGGGTTAGCTACTCTTTGACTTTTCACAGTTTGAATGACTAAGGTTTTCAGTTATTCTACAAAAATCCACTTTTTATTCTAGAGTATTGATAATGATCATCCTCAGAGAGCTAAATAAGGCATAACATTCCCTTTATATTTAGTTAGCATTTGTTGCATGCCTCTCAGGTGCCAGGCACTGTGCTACTGATTTCCTGTGAATTCTGATCTATGGGGAATGGGATAATATTTCAAAGCACTGCCCCTCTAAAGGATTACCTGTGCTTATCAGGCATGTGTTTAACAATTGCAGTGCCCACAGTGGGCTGTCACGGATTATGAGATAGAGAACAAGAAAGAACATGGTCTACTCTGTCCTTTTATTTTATAGACGAGGAAACAGGGCCAGAAAAATATGGGCTGGCATGCCACACAGCTGATTAAAGCAAACAGAGATATTTGGCTCATAGGGCATCCGCGCCAGACCCAACTTGCCTCCTTATATCTGCAGGAAGCCAGAGCCCCTCAGGAGTCTTAGACATTGCACCAGCATCTTTTGCCCTCATGCCCACCAACAGCCTGTGACTCAGACTGATCTGCTGATGGGAAAAATAGGCTGGCATCTAAAATCCAGGTTAGCATCTAAGCCAACTAGAGAAATGGCCCCACAGCCTGGTAGTGTTTCAACACTTGATGACATTAAGGGTAGAAGCTGACAGTGTGGACCTCAGGAGGTCTGTGATGACAGGTCCCTATCTGGAAACTGTGAGAGTGAGTAAAAGCAAAAACTTGGTTATAGCTTATTTCTTGCTCTTGATCTCTAAAGTATTGTTTCATGAGAAAGTACTACTTTTTATGATTGGATTATTTCATTTGGAGATAATTTGATCCTGTCTATTTCCTTGTATATGGATGTGAAAATGATTTCCCTTGGCATTATTTTAAGTTTAAAAATGAAGCTTCCAGACATCAAAGCATCAAGGCCCAGAGCCAATTCTTTTCTTTTTCAAAAACAGAACTTTAAAAAAAATCTCCTTTGAATAAGTTCTGACACTCTCAAGATTAGTTTAAGTCCCACACACATTTAGGCAATCTTTGCACTATTGTGGTAACTAATAATTGAGCAGAGACTCTGACCTAGCTTTTTGGGTCTAAATGCCTAACTACCAGCCTACCTTGCCATTGGAATATGACCTAAAAGAAGAGACTTTTCTTTTTTATAATGGACCATTTTGGCAGTCTGATGAAACCCATTTTATTCAGAATAATATTTTCAAATACATAAACTAACATGACAGAATTTAACAAAAAAGAATATTGCTATAAAATTATAAAAAATATTTTAAAAATCATTAAACTATATGAGCTTTTGAATTAATATACTAAAGATCAAGTCTTAAACATGGACCCATATTTCTGAGTTACACTGAGTGTAAACAACATTTCTGTTTTTCTATAAATTATCATGTTATATAAAAATATTGGTGATTTTTATTTACAAAGTCACAGACATTGCAATAGAACTGGGGTTTGTTGCTTACATTCAGAATTAAAGGCTAGTCTAAATTTCAGCTAGAAACTCATACAAATGAAGAGGTCATATATTTTTCAATGAAGCTCATGCAACGCCGGTTTCCAAACATGGGCCTACCGAGGTAGACCAAGTGGCTGAGCAAGGGCTTTGTAAATTAATTTGGCTTCTGTGCAACCAGAGTTACCATGCAATGGGACCTTTTGCAGGCAGTTAACACTTTGGGTTCTTTTTGCTCCTTTTCATGAAACTACCTAAGTGTTTCATTGTTTTGCAGTCCATTCCCTTGTTTATTCTGTTCCCAAATGTAGCCTCCTCTTAGCATAGCATTGTTCCCTAAGCACAAGCTAGGACTGAACCAGGAAATCAACTTGAACACTTGACCAAGTTGAAACAATTGCAAATAAATAAAGATGTCATGACTCTAAAGGATTTAGAAACTGAACGGATATCCGCCTCCTAGGCTACTTTGGTGGCACTGGGCCCATAAAGATGACCTTGTAGGTTGTGGACAAGGAGAGGAGTCCTTGACGCTTTAGTCTGGCTTAAGGACAAGAACTCTTCAGCATGTTAGAAAGAGAGCATTACATGGAGATGTGGTAATAGCAAGTCTGCTTAGAAGGAAACATTTTTTCCCAGATCTGGATTCAAACAAAGGCTGCCTTGGAAAAGGATGTTAGCCTGTCAGTTTCTCTGTTGTTGTTACTGTTTTAACTTAACCTGGCCTCAGTTTCCCTCTTTTCTATCTTACTCTTCCCTTGGTGCTGGCTTTCTTCTTTAGGGACTGTTGGTACCAAGTTTCTACTTCCATTTATTCCATTCCTGTCTCATCCCATCATCTTATGCCAAAACATTATCAAAGCATCAGTGGTGAGAAAGGAGAAGAGTCAACATTTTAGAAAGGGAGCATATGCAAGAAGGAACAGACAACAAATAAACACTGGGAAACTTCAAAAAAGGGATTTGTGTTTACCAATGGAGAGGGCACTGGGATGGAGGAGATTAAGCAAGGAAGTTTCTCTTAAAATCTATCTACAACCAACTATTGAAATTTGTTTTTACATTAGATACATCGCTTTTGTATTTAGAAAAGTAAAAGTAAGCAAACTGCTAGTACATTGTCATTTATTAGTATTACTAGTCCTTGTGACTTCATCTCACTTAGTGGATCTGATTCATGAGCCAGTTTTGTGAAATAGCAGAGTTGCATCTGCTTTGAACCCATGTGTTCCTCATTCATTGAACACAAATGAAACCAATAATCCTCTGTTGATCTTTCTCTTTAAAACTCATTGCAGCCTCCATCTATCTACATCTCTACAGTTTTTGTTTTGTTTGTTTTTAATAAAAGGATGAATGCAATCTTTTGCTTGTAACATCACCTATATTAGCATTGTTTGTTAGGATAACATACTGACAATCCTTGATTACTTTCTTTACAAAGGAAGTATTCTTCCCTCTCCCACCCTTTATTTTAATTGCTCATTTTCTAAATTACATGTCTGATACTTATGCTAACAATCCTCACCATGTCCTTGGACTTTTGACCAATCTTCTGTATTTGGTGAGGTTCCCAGGACTGAAGCAAACACATTAGTAAATCTGTCTGAGAACCACAGCAGACTGGTCGGAGCGGGGAGTCTCTCCTTCCTCCTGCCCAGCTTGTAATTTTTGATGCTAAATGATATCAAAAATATGCAAACACCTTCCAAACTTCATCCTCAGAGTCCAAAGTCACCCAAAACTTTGTGGGTGTTTCTGTATTACTCTACTCAGGATGTTGGCACCACTGGTATGTGTCGTAAGGCTTTCAAAAGTCCCCGTGTATGTGTAACTATGATGCTGTACCCACTCAAAGGATTTCCAAGAAAATGAGAATAATGGATGATAATTACCTGCTTTGTCATTTGCTAGACAGGGCTATTTCAAATTGAATCAAAGAAAAACCACAATACTTTTATACCACAGCCAACATCTAAACATGTTTGGCTGCTGAGTGTCTCAAGTTTCTTAAGTTAAAATCCATTAACATACAAATCGACCCCTCAGTCACTCATACACAGGCACACACACACACCACACCCAGGTACTCACAGAACAATTCGTCAGAGGGTCCTTCATGGCTGAAATGCTTCTTGCTTCTGTCCTTTTACTTAAACTGCACCATTCAGTTCGCCGGACGCTGCACTCAAGGTTGGGTGTGTCCTGTCCTGGACTTCCGGGATTCAAAGGGACTAGAGGACGTCAGTCCTTGTCAACACCCCCTGGAGGAAGTACCAGCCCTGGACTTTAATCCAGCTCCTTTCCTGAAAAAAGCAAAGAACCGCTCCTGGTCAAAAGAACTGGGAGAAAACTTCCATAAATACTTAGAGGTCAGAATACTGAATCCTGAACTGTGTGGCATTGAGAGAAAGCCCAGAGGCCACGAAACATCCTTGATAGTTCTGGAGCTCAGGGCAGATGGGGGAGGAATGCAACTCTCCCAGCTTGTTGAGTTAATCACATTATTTTCAGAGTTTCATGATGCTCTGATTTGTAGAGGCCTTTCCATCTGGGGAGGGGGGATGGCTCCTTCCAGTATTAACTAATTCACAACTTGTCTGTGAGTATAAATTTGATATGCTAACTAGAAAAATCAGAGCTTAGGCCATAACCACCTCTTTTAGTTAATACATAGTTAACACACACCAAGCTAATGTTCCCTCAGCTCTAATCACTCCAAGACCAGACACCAAGCAAGTATGAGGACACCTATATAATTCTGGCCTAGTGGAAATGTCCATAAGACTTTCAGGGAATAAGGCATAGTTAACCACCTCAGCCCAACCCTTACTCCTGGCCCAACAGAACTAAGTGGCTAAGGTATTAAGAAGGATTTTTTTTTTTAATATGGTCCACCTTATTTTTTGAAAAATCACTCAAAAGGATAAGTAGAACTAGAAATCTGCCATCACTGTCTTTTTACTGCTTTCTTTGTAGCTATGTTCCCAACTGTCAGTCTTTGGACTTCCAGCTAGCTGCCTGTTGCCCTGTGGTAGCCATGGCTGGGCTGTGGCGGCTGGGCTCAGACTGGCAGGTCTCAGGAATTTCATCAGCACAGCCCAGGAGAACACTTAAGAGAAGCCCAGGCAGCTCAGCCTCCACTCATCTGCTCTTGGCAGGCAAACTCCCAAGTTTCTAGAAACAACTGATGAAGAGGGAGGGGAATCTGAGGGAAGAATACTTACGCTGACAATTGGTGAAAAGTCAGGACCCTTAGCCAGGAACCATCATTCACATACTTAATCTTGCCCCCTTAGCTTCTCCAAATGAAGGTATCATTGCCTGTTACAACACTGAGCAGTAGCTATGAAGGGGCTTGCATTAGAACAGGCAACTCAGAACATTGAAAGGAGTGTAGACAGCTTATAAATTGAGGTCAACAATATGTCACTGTAGTAGCAGGAAGGCACAGGCCAGGTTTCCTATGATCCAGGCAGACGGGTAAAGGAGGAGTCCTAGAGCCCTCAGTGGCTTTTTCAGGCTTTTAATGTTTTCCTACAGCATTTGTAGAGCGGCAACCAAGTGCAGGGCAGGTAAGAGGGCCAGGGGGCCAGGAGGCTGGCAGGCTTCTCAGCCCCTGGAGAACCTTTACTCTCTCTGGGCTCTCTGGTGTTCTCTCATGGTCTCTCTGCTGCACCCTGCCACGCAGTCCTCTGCCACCACACGCTGTTCTCTGCTGCTTAAATCCTCAGCCCCAGGTGTGCGCACTCACGTGCGCCCACACCCTGCTTCAGGTGCCCACCATCAGGCATGTGTGTAGGACCGCAGGGGTCTATCATTGACGGGAGGGCAGAAAAACCTAATATTCTTGCATTTACCCTATAGTCACTCAGATTCCCTCTGGAGGGCTTCCCTGCCCTCAGAGATTATAGATAAAACTTGGCTGGAGCCTTGGTTTCTGGCAGTTCAGTCTCTTCCAGATGGTTCCTGCTACTCTTTGTTTCAATTCAGTCCAAACTCAGTTAAAAATGAGGAGATTCACCTTTGGCCAGTTCCACAAAAAAAAAAAAAAAAAAAAAAAACACCGTCACACCTGGCTTCTGGGGTGGGTCCTATTAAAGATTGGTTGGATATTCTTACAACCATACTCCTCATGCGTGTCCCTCCCAAGAGGCTGACCGGCTTTCTGTCATCTTCTAAATTAATTAACATCTCTCCATCTTGCTAAAGTGCTCCACTCACAGACTATTGTAAGGGTAGTGGGGTGTTTTAGCTGGATCTAGACTGAGATTTCGAGTTTGGCCATTTGTTGAACTTCTCAGAAAGGTTCTTGAATCTGCAAAAATCTTTGATTTTGGGGGTCAGAAAGTTTATGTTTTGCATCAATTGTCTCCCATCACAATAGTGGTGTGCAATAAACAGACAAACTAGTAACTTCAAACGATGCAGACTTTATTCACAAGTCTGTAGTTTAGCTGGGTGGTTCCTCGGGTCTCCTTAGACTCATGTGAAAGCAGGTCATCCACACGGCTGTGCTGATCTGGCTCCATGTGGCAGGAGAGCTCTTGTGGGCTCCACTGGGCCAGGGGCTGACTGTGGGCCGAGGCAATTTTTTATCAGCCGGTAATCAAACCCAAGCTGTTCTCCCCGCCAGGTGAGGAGAGTGAGTGGAAGTGCTCAAGGTCTCTTGAGGTACAGCTTGAATCTGAGACACCACCACTTCAGCCACATTCAGCTAACTACAGCTAGCTTTAGATCAGCCCAGATTAAAGGGGCCTAGGGGAGATTCTACTCCTCATTGGAAGGACCTGAATGTCTTATTGCAAAGGACTTAGATACAGAAAGGGGCAGAGAATTGAGATTAGTTTTAACCTTCAGTCCATTATACTGTTGGTCAATGTTTGCTCTGGAGTGACTGGAGAGATAAAACAGAAAGGACACAGCAGGGGGTGGCTGATAAATGTTTTTCTCACTGGTGACCTTTTTATCCAAATTAGCCTCAGGGGACAAGTTTGGAACTTCAGTAGAGACTGAGATAAGGGAGAGAAATATGAGGAGTTCAATTCATCAGTGCTCAGGATTTGGAGATGGGGTTGTTCTCCTCTCTGCCCCCACATCCCAGCCTACACATATGCTGCCCCTAAAGAGCACAGCAAAGCACCTGCTGGTGAGGTGGGGGATGGGAGCAGGTGTCACCAGCACTGAGGCTGTGGCTACTGGGGCATCTTGGCAGGCGTTCAGAGCAGGCCACTTTGAGTAAATTTGCTCTTATGCATGTGAAAACCCCCGGCACCCTAATTTCTAGAAATGACTCAGGGAAACTTTGGGAGAAAGAAGCTGAGTTCCTATGTGAGCAAGAAGGGGGAAAGCCTTGCAAACTTGGAATTAGTATTGACATGACTTCATTGGTCTCTCCTGGGAGATGTGAACTATATAGTGAGGTATCTTAAAGAAGGCGTACATACTAAGTAAATATTTTCTATAGATATATGGTACTCAAGGCATCCTTTTGAGTTCTCTGTCTTCAGGTTTGTCTCCGGACATACAGACAAAGGTCTGTACTTCTCTGGCTTCTTTTCAGACAGGCCTGATTGACCTCTCAGATCCTAATCTTCCTGCTGCTTTCCTGGTCAGAGCTCAGCATAACTTTTTGGGTATGGCTTCTCTGCAGAAAGAAAACCTGGTCGGGATTTTCTTCAATCTGACCTGGAAGCCACTCCCCTGCACCCCATCCACCCAGATACAGAGGCATCTCCATAAAAGGGGGAGGAGCATGGCAGTGCAGTGAACAGGCACCATTTTCCCCTTCCCCACTTACACGCAGCCTCCTTGGACTGCAAGGGCCAGAATGCCCTGCAGGCTTCTGGGCAGGGGAGCTACTGGGAACAAGGGGCAGAGCTGAGTGGAGTATATAACAGCATAGGCAGGTGTTCTGCCTGACTTACACCCCAGAATTACCGGGAAGGGCAGAGGACACAGGTGGAGGGGAGACATGTAGAGACACTTGGAAGAGACATGTGGGCGAGAGAGCTGAGGGGAGCCTGACAATGGTGGTCATTTTCTTGATGTGATATCTCCTTTCATCCCAGCTCTCTAAGACTTGCCCTACCTCTTTTACTGTCCCCTACCAGAAGATACCTTAGACTTGTGACAAGTTTTTGGACCTCAGTGGCCCTACTTTGGGTGGACCCTGTTTGACTAGGTATTTGTCTATGACAGGACGGGTAATTTTGGTAAGTTTTGTTGGGAAACTTATGAGGAATATCCTTTCTTCTCTTCCCTCTCTATGCACACTAGTCTATTAAAGATTTTTCATACTAAGAGTCCTCTTCCTTTGTCTTTATGCAGCAGATGGCAGGACCCTGTTTTAGAGCATGCATGCCTTCAGTTTGGGGTCCCTGGGTGCCCCTTGGTCAATTGCTAAAATGTACATTATACCATTCTTCTGCCTGGATGTCCTTCCGCCTTGATGTTGGCCTAGCTGACATCTGTCACCAAAGTCAGTGTGCCATTCTCATGATTGTGCCTCTCTATCCATTGTACACATTTCTTTTGATTCATTTGTCCCATTATGTTGAAATGATCCGTTTAATGGTCTACCTTGCAACAGCACACAACCCTGTGAGCTCCTGTAGCAACGTAACTGGAGTTAAGGAAATGATCAATAAATGATTGTTTTCATTTGATTGCCTTCAGTACTGTGAAAGTGATCACTTTAACTAGTTTCTCCCCACTGACAAGACAAGGAATGTCGCTTATGAGTTGGCTTATATCCTCAGCTCTCAGGAAGCAGAGTTCAAAACCCTGAGACTGAAGATAATTGCCACCTTCTGGGCAGGAACTTTAAAGTGGGAAATGACTCAAATGCCCTTGGAAGTCCCTGACACTGATAAAAAATGGCCTTGACAAGCCGGAAACTGAGAAGGCATCAGAAACATCTCAAGAGGCCACTTAGAGAACTTTCTCAGAGATATGTTGGTTAAAAAGATATAAACAGATGAGATAAGGAGAGTCTTGGGACCAAGGGTAAAGTCAAAGAGTAGCCTACTACTAAGAATAAATTTGGGAAAACTGGAATTTAAAATGAGCTGAGTTCTGCAGTTTGCCAAGAACATTTAAGAGAATATTCACTACATTCACAGAAGAGGACTATAAAGAGACAGCACCTCAGCATGGGGCAGCTGGCCTGCATTCCGATGCCAGAGTGAGCAGATGCTAGGCCAGGCTGCCCGATTAGCTTTCTAGGCAGAGCAGCTGGTCTCAGGTACATCACATCTTCAAAGCACTTGCCTCTCAGGACCAGCTGCAACCTGGGTGACAGGTTTGACTCATCTTCCGGGGCTACCCCACTGCTGAGTTCCAGACCATGCTAGTCCTGTCCCTTGAGCTGACCACTACTGGTTACCAGTTCCACTCACCACTGCCCTTTTGAGCACATGAGAATCACAGACAGTGTTTATGAGACATGATGTCACTTCCACCGATCACTCTCAGAGGGGAAAAGTAAAAGCAATCTCATTCCGATTAAATTACCTTTTATTTTTCAGTCTCTGGTTGCTGCAGTGATTAGTTTCCTTAATTTCCATATCTCTCCAAAGCCGAAGATACATTTCTAAAGCCTTGCTTTCATGAATACATTTTAAAAAAGTAAAGTACCTTTACCCAAAGCCTCGGGATGGGGAAAAAAAAATCTACCTAATTTAGAAGCACTAATGAGTGCTTTAAACTGTAGGAGGAACAGCGGGGAACACAGGGATATTATTGTTAATAGTCAGCCTAATTTGTAGCATCCAAAGTAATTTTTGTGCTCAATTTGTACTAATTATATTGTGGTTTGTAAAATTACACAAAATAAGCTTTTTACCACTTTCCACTTCATAAAAATTACCTAATTTTTAAATCTACATCCAAATGGTCATAATTAACTTATTTTATAGATCTATACCAGTCCTGTATTCAGCGTACTAGGGACGAGTTTTTATTGTGCATGTCCAGCTTTCATATATTCAAAATCTCCAGGTGTTAATGGAGAATGAAAATGAAATCAAATAGATTAATTTACATAAAAAATTTCTGCTGTGTGCACTGGGGAATGAAGACTAATGGGCAACTCATCAATAACCAACTCATCTACAATTGTGATCTACAGCTTGAATTTTCAAAAAAATAAGGCATAAAATGAAGGATAATTTTACAAATGCAGATTAGTTCAAATTACATTATATCTTCATTTGATCACTATGTTAGTATTTATGTCATTACTTACATTTTTCTAAGCTTATTTAGGATCCACTCTTACGAATCTCAATTAAAATGCAATCGAAATGTCTAGTATAGATAGGGTTGCTTTAGTCACCAGGACAAAGAATAAGTTTGTCATTTTGCATATGTAAATAAAGCGCCACCATAGGATTTACTGGTCTTTTTCATCTTGGTTATGCTTCCACATTATGAATCATAGATTTGTAGTTGCTTCTGTAAATCTTTACCATGTTATGGGGATGGCCTCTGAGAGAGAAAGCAAAAGCACTCCAAATGGTTATTTATCTGGTTTCTTCTGCAGCGGAGGGTTAATTATTCTTCCTCTGGCTTAACCAAGACTAGCTGATTGGAAGTCAGCTGTACCTTTTAACACTAAAAGAATACAAAAGAGGTGGGGGGTGGGCACGGGGAGGAGAGGGGTTTTACCCCTCACTCCACTTCCTTTTGCATATGTGGAATTTTATATGACATACTTATACTACCTATTTAAATATATAAGCTGGTTTACTTTTAAGGTCACACCCCCTAGGACTGAGGGCACACAATGTGTAAAGCCTGTTTACTCAGAACTCAGGTTCAGTCAGTCGGGCCTCTCTACTTGTTAAAAATCATCCCCCCACCCCCGTCTTATTTACCCCTTAGTCAGCTCCCCACAAGATTCTTCTGAAATGGTCTCCGGAAAAATCACTCGTTTCTTTAGTTTGTCTCTCTAATAACACTTTGCACAGTTGCTTGTCACTGACGATGTCTAGTCACTCATTTACTCATTCAGTGAGGTCTTAGGAAGCACCCTCTTTGACCCAGGCTTTATGAGGGATACAAAATGAACAAGATCGATGGTACAAGTAGTTAAGTCTCAGTACCATAGAGGCAGGAAGACATCAGGAGCAGGTTCTCTAAGGAGATAGGCAGATGGGTCTAAGGGAAGGAATCCTGGAGCTCTCAGTGGCCTTTATACTTTTAATGGCTCTTGTAGGAAGGCAACTAGGTACAAGGCAGGTAGGGTGGCCAGTGGGGGGGCCGGGAGGCTGAGAGGCCTCCCAGCCCTTGGGGAATCTTCATGCTTTCTGGGCTCTTTGGCGGTGTCCCGTGGTCCTCTGCTGCACGCTCTTCGCTGCTGCTGCTGCTGCTGCTTCGTCAGTTATAAGCCCAGTCTCTGGCCCAGTTGTGCCCACTCACGCAGGCTCACACCCTGCTCCAGGTGCCCACCATCAGGCATTCGTGTAGGCCTGCGGAGGTCCATCATTGAGGGGAGAGCAGAAAAACCTGATAATTCTCATTTACCCTACAATACTGTAAGGTATCAGTGGTACAAGTAGTTAAGTCTCAGTACTATGAAGCTATTGGCTAGTTCGATTCCCAGCTAGGGAGCTAACCCCATGGCACAGCAGACCTCTCCTGTCTCTGCTGTTCCCCTCAGCAGTGTATTTCAGTCAATCTGCCTGTTCTGCTCCCCTGTCTCTGGTGAATCCTTGCGTGCCCCACACCTCTGGCCTACACCCAGCTCTTGTATGCATAAATAAATAAATCATTAAAAAAAGAGAGAGAGAAAGCTCAAAATGAACAAGATCCAATCCCTTCCTTCAAGGGCTTCAGTCTGATGAAGGAAGGTTATATGATACTGCGGTAAATTATATGAAAGAGGCCTTTATAGAATTGTAGTGGAAATTCCAAAGATATCCACAGCTCAGCCTGGTTGGGGAAGGGAAGAAAAACTCTGCTGATGCTTAAAAAGCATGTATTAATTGTTTATTCCTCAAGAGTAACTTGAGCACACAGTCTGCATAGGACAGCCCACAGGCTGGAGAGCTACCTAGACACCAGACATGGGAAGCCTTGTCAGACATGTTTCAACTTTGACTCAAAGTAATTGGAGTCACATAGAGGTCCTTTTCCTCGGAGGATTTTAAGTACACATGTGATATTTACACATGGACTTTAGACTGGTCATTCTGGCAACAGTATGGAGACTCTAAAGAGGGGTGAGAAGAGTGTGACACTATTGCTGGGAACCTGGAAACAAACAGGGACCTTTGAGAGGGGGCTAGTTTTAAATGGGACCAGGAAAACTTAGTGATAGATGGGATGGGGGTAAATGCAGAGAGACTGAGAGGGTCTAGAATGAGGCCCCAGTTCCTGGCATCCTCCTTAAGACTGTCTGCCTTATGGCTCCATGGCAGGCATAGAGCAAGAACAAATAGAGGGCCTCCCTGGTGGCGCAGTGGTTGAGTGCTGCGCTGTGGAGCTGTGGAGCTGTGGAGCTGTCAGTGGTGCACTCGATGCGAGTTCGATGCCCAGCCGGGGAGAGATGCGAGTTTGATGCCCAGCCGGGGAGAGTCCCACATGATGCGGCAGACCTCTCCTGCCTCGCCTGCTGCTCCCCTCAGCAGTGTACTTCTTTTTTTTTTTTTAATTATTGTTATTTATGTCTTTTACATTTTGTATTCCCCTTGGGTAGCCCACCACCAATTCACCCGTGATCCATCTCCATGGTCCCTTGTATTCTTTTCTATTCCATTTTGTGCCCTTATCCTGTTCTGCTCCCCACTCTGTCTCTGGTGAACCCTCTCGCCTCCCCGCACCTCTGGCCTGTACCCCAGCTTGTATGCATAAATAAATAAATCTTAAAAAAAAGAAAAGAACCAATAGAATAGACTTTGCAGTGCGAAATATGTGGGTTCAAGAGTTCACTGTACCACACATTGGTGTGCCAGTTTAGGGGGAAATTTCTTAATCCCTTTAAGCTTCAGTTTTCTGATATGTAAAGTGGAAGTTATAATATCCCATACCTTGTAGAAGAGGGTATTTAATAAATATTCAATAGGCATTAGCTACTACTATTAATGTTACCATTTTAATGTATTTTGCATAACAGATTGAGACATTCTTAAAGATGATTGTATACTTTACATATAAAACAATCAAAAATATAACTATTATAATGCAAAAAATAACAAGACTACTCACCAAACAGTTTAGAATTCTCAAGATTTTTAGCTAATGCCTTTTATTCTTTTAAATTTTCCTGTTAACAGGCTGAGCCATTTTGTATCACTTTATTGCTCTTGGAATTCAAAGATGATATTCTCATCTTAAAAAAATACAACCTGCTGCATCTAAACATTTGAAAATTTTGCTTGAGACGTAATTAAGGTTTCGAAAGCAAATGCATTGATTTGGAAAACTATAGCAAAGTTACAGGCAAATTGTAAGTTCAGTACACAGAATTGTTTTTTATGCCTTAATATTTTAGTGAGTATTTCTGACAAAGAAAGACATTCTTCAGCAAAGTTACAATGCAACCATAAAAAGCAGGAAATTAGCATTGATGCATTGCTACCATCTACTCCTCAGTTCCACCAATTGTCCTAATTATGCTCTCCATGGCAACAGGATCCAGCTCAGGATCCTGCATTGCATTCACTTGTCTTCCCTTTAGTCTCTTTTATTCTGGAATAGTTCTTCAGTCTTTACTTGATTTCATATCCTTGACTCATTTGAAGATTACCAGGCAATAATTTTGTAGAATGCCTCTCGATTTGCATTTATCTCACCTTTGTGATTAGATACAGGTTTTGCATCTCTGGCAGGAATAGCACAGAAGTGATGTTGCCTTCTTATTGCATCCAATCAAGTGACTCATTTGTTCCATTTCTGATGTATTTACTTGATTACAATGGTATCTGCCAGACTTCTTCACTGTAAAATATCATTTTTGCTTTTGCAGTTAATATTTTGTGAAGCTATGCCTTAAAACTCTTTAAATACTTCATTCCTCATAAAACTTTGAGCTTATTTATTAATTTATATGAAATCACAGTCTTCCTTATTATTCAATGCAGTACAGCCTGCTACTGTTGTTTCTCTTGGTGTACAAAACGTCCAGATTTTACCATTAGAGCTGTTCAGATTGCTTCTATGTACTTGTACCATTTTCCCATCATCCTTTGAGCACTTCTTGGCTTTTTGGCCCACTAGGGTGTTTCATCCTAGCATATGGTTTCCTGCCCCAGCCCTGGATTCAGCCACTTATTCAAGGAGACCTGAGTCCTTTCAGTGGAGAATAGATTTAGAAACCAAGATCTGGGTCATTACTTGTGATCACTGGGGAGTCACCGATTTCAGGTCCTGAGATGGACAGGTAGGGAATATATAAAAAAAGAATATATACAAATACACGTAGATACGCACTTATAACTGCATTTATTTTGATATCTGCAAGTTGAAAAACACAAGTTTCCATAAGTAGTTATAATTTTAATACAATACTACGAAAATTCTTTCCTTTCCCCCCTTAATATTTGTAACTTCCTTTCATCACAGTGAGACACTGGTTTCTATGATGTTTTTGATCAGCTGCACTGCATGCACCAACTTCCACCTCAACCATTCTGACATCCATGCTCAACTTCCCAGGCAGGCTCCTCTCTGCAGGAATGCTGTCATCATCCTGCTTGCATTCTGCCCCCTCATGCTGGGCCTCCCTTGTGTGGACTCCCACTTCACTTGCCCCTGATAATCTGTGCTGTGCTGTCCTGCTCAGCAGACACCTTCGTGACCCCATTGGGTCTCCAGCACCGGTCTCTGCTAACACAACTGCCTCAACTGGCAAGGACATCCACCCTGCTCAGTCCCGTTCAAGGCTCTGGGACAGAAAAATTCAGGAAGACAAGAGAAGGGAAGGAAGGCAGGAAGTAGCAGAAGGGAAGGTTATCTGTATCATTAGCATCAACCTGCAAACAGTGAGTGCTGTTATTCTTGAATGATCTCCTCCTCCAGGGAGGTGCTTTAGAAATCACTACCATCTATCCATCCATCCATCCATCCATCCATCTGTGAGCTACTCAAAAAAATGTACTCACCGTCACAACCAAAAAGAATTACATTCAGTCAGAAAGTTTGCCCTCCTACCTGAGGTTTTCCCCTGGCTGGTGATTATCAATCTTATATTTTTCCAAGTGCTTTCCTTGTAGGAACCTGGAGGCTTTATCTGTCCCCGATCTCCATATCCTTAAAGTAAAACCATACACATCTTATTCTCTGTCAGGGTTTACTCGTTGCATGTGCAGTGAGTCTTACTCCTTTACTTCTCCAATGGCCACGTGCCCATCACTTTGCCTTGTCCCGTGATGCCCACCATGCCCTGCAGACACCACTGACTCCCTCAAAGTTGGAGCAGTTTTGTCAGTCATGGGCCATTATTTAGCCCATGTTCTGATTAAAGATGACAACCGACCAGATTCTTCCACTCCCTGCTTAAATCCCTGAGATGTGTCCCATTTCCCTTACCCTAAAATAAGTCCTTACCAGGGGATATTGACCTGATGAGCTCCAATCCTCCTTAACTTTATCATGTCATTAACCAAAGTCTCCCTCTTGTTTGTTTTGCTTCTTCACATTGGCCGTCTTGCTCCTTCTTGGACTTAAAAACCTGTTCCCTGCATGAAGACTTTGTGCTTCAGGTGGCTGCCTCCCCACCTTGTTCTTGTCACTCATGTCTTAGGCAAGATCACCTGTCCCTTGAGCATCTATCACCATCCAGTCTTAAAAGCCCTGACACTCACCACACAATCACTTTGTTTCACCATGACATGTGTCCATTGTCACGATGTGAAATTACCTTGAGTTATGAGCTGAATTGTGACCCTCCAAATTCATGTTGAAGCCCTGACCCCCTCTGGAGGTGGTATTTGAAGTCTTCAAAGAAATGATTGAGTCTTTAAAGAAATGATTAAGGTGTATTTCCCATTTACACATTCTATATACTTATCCCTAAAATTCTTAGAAATAAAGTATATGTATGAATTAGTGATTACTGCAAAAAATGGAGGCTATTCTTTTTGCCAAATTATGAGATCCTCGAAATTTTGTTTTGCCCCTTTTGTTAGAAAAATGAGATTAAAATAATAAAAATTTGCCAGTGATTTTTAAAAAGTAAAATAAATCCTTTAGACTGGGCTCTAGTCCTTAAAAAAAAGAGATTAGGACTCAGACAACTACACAGAGAGATGACTAGTTGCAGACAGACAGAAGGCAAGCCAAGGAGACAGGCACCAGAAGAAAACAACCTCTTACCACCTTGATCTCAAACGTCTGGAATCCAGAACTGGAGAAAATACATTTCTGTTGCTTAAGCCACCTATCTATGATATTTTATTATGGTAGCCCTAAAAAACTAGTATTCCTTGTTTCTTGGTAGTTTCCTTCTCTAAACAAACTGTAAGGTCCACAAAAGCAGGAACCATGTCTGTCTTATTCACCTGTCTCTTCTTAGTGTCTATAACAATTCCTGTAACTAGTGGGCTCTCTAAATATTTTTAAGTAGCTGAGGGATGCAGCTGGGGACCCAAGCCTTTGTTGTTCAAATTATTTCTGGTTATGCAAATATTTTCATTATCCTTTAAGTCATAAACAAACCTCTTGTCTAAAGTATTGCCCTAAAACTTGGACATGAGTGCCAGAGCTTATAATCCAATTTCTTCACAATTGTTTCATGAAAATTTTCAGTCCTCCAATATCCTCCCTTCTCCAGCCCTCTTCCTATGTTTCTAGATACTTCTCCATACTAGTGCTGTATCTTCCTCTCCTGATGTGCCTCATCCCCAGGTCTGAGATGCTAGGACCCCAGATGCCTTCTCTGACTTGAGCCCCAGGAGGAGAAGCTGACCCCACATAGAGAAATGCCCAGTTCACTAAGAGTTGGCGACAGAATGTGCTCATGGCTCATCTGGTTTCCCAGCAGATGCAGTGGTAGTTGACGATAGCTTCTATCCTACCAACACTCTCCCAAGTGGTTCATTTGTTTATTCACCAAACATTTACTGTGCCCTGTTCCCTGCCAGCCCCTGTGTGAGGCTCCAGGCACAGCAGCCTTATGCTGGTTATTTGGTTTACTCCCCTATATCTCCCCCTCCTACATAGGGGGGCCTGAGCGTTGCTGCCCACATCTCCCAGGGTCTACACTGGCAGCTCTGGCTGAGTTTGACTGGCAGTCATGAGAAATCAGGAAGAGACATCAGGGTATTTGCACCCCCACCCAGGTTACAGCCCCGTAGGGTCGAGGCCCCTCCTTGCAGCCCCTTCTCACCAGTTTCTCGCTACAGCCCTTGGGTTGCTGATCTCGGGGGGCCTGCCCTTCCTGGGCTGGTTTTATAATATATCTGCCTCTGCAAGCTGGCCTTTTATTGAAGCGGTTTCCTGCTTGGACGCTGGCTGACAAAGGCTTTATATAACCTCTTAACTTCGATGTTTAGGAATGATATGCGTTTGTTCCTTCACGCTGTGGCAGCTTCAGGGACATCAAAGGCGAGGCGGTCAGACTCCAGGCACAGCAGTGATTGGTTCTGGAGGCCTCACCGCAGCCTCTGCATCCTGCTTTGTCCTGTTACATGACCCCTCCGCTTGGTTCTCCTGCTTTATTTCACTGCTGGTGATGCAGCTACCGCTCCTGGTGAAGCAAGTGCAAGGTCGGTGGACACAGAACTAGGGGGCAGAAACAACTTGTGCCTAGGTTGGCTGTGGCAGCCCCAGCAGCTGAGTTGCACTGTGGCTAAGTGGGAGAGACGCTTGCAGAGTTAGAATACGCGATGTTCATGGAAACGGAAGTGATTGTGGCTTCTGAAAGTGGTGTGCTTGTTATAGTTTATCTTTTTGTGCCACAGAGAAATTTTGGTAGTTTGTAACTCTGCTTGAAATCAGGTCGTTGATGGGATTATAATGGCTAAAACATTTACAAGATTTTTAATGGGGTCTCTGCTTTATTTTGCATACTACTGGTGATGGTAGAGTGTCTGGTTGAATTCCAGTGATATGTTTTTGGCTCTTGAGATATTAGATGAGATTAGATAAGCTAACAGTGGACAAAGAGCAGCTGAGTTACCCAGGAAGAGAAGGGGGAAAGAAGATCTAAGAAAACAGGGCACAGACCCAGAGAAGATGATGTTGGCCAAGCTCCTATGAGATGGACCGACACAGAGAGGACCAGCCACTTTGGCTGATTGTGCCAGTGCCTCTTTCTGTATTTGGGAAAAATCAGTACAGTCTGATACATTTGAACTCGTAGCTCTCGAACAATGCAATATATAAAATTTATCATTGAAGTTTGCAGATCTTAAATATTAAGATACAACATACATGTTATGATTTTGTTAAAATAACATGTTAAGTGGAGCATAGAATGCCAGACGTTGAGCTGAGGTTCAACAACAGATCATGAGGAAAAGTGGATGGGGAGAGTTATTTCACTCACAGGCCTTGGAGCAGGTACCTGAGGGGATACAGGGAAAGGTCCAAGCACAGTTCAGACAGAGACAGGAAGGACTTGGGGTACAGGTCCCAGTATGGGGGAGGAGTGCTTTGGGGTTTCTAGGCTAAGGCTGGCTCTATTAACTTCAACCGAAAGGGTGGGACTTTGGTAAGCCCCATAAGCCTCTTGTCTATGCCAGATAAGGCATACAGGTGCTGGGAGGCGGGGAGACTATTCTTCACCAAGGCTCGAGGGGAAATCCTGTGAGGGATTTACATTGGCTTGTGACTGCAGAATGCTGCTAAGGTAGGCACTTGCATGTTGGGGCTAGTGTCTGCATAGGGTCCCTCAGACTAGTTGGCCCAATAGTGGATGCTGAGCTTAGCTGAATTCTCAGCGCGTGCGCGTGTGTGCACACTCACACACACAGTGTAATAACATTACATTCTTAGTGATCATAGTGATTGCTGGGATTTAAGGAGGTTTGCAAGAAACTAGCCAGATGATATGAACCCAAAACAAATCTTGTCCCAGAAAGAGTGATGTTACCAACACAGGCTGGGTAGTTTACAGGAAAGGACATTTACACTGTACTCTTAATACTTATCTTTATTATGAAAGTGTTTCCAAAGTAAAATGATCCTCATAATAATGGTTGCTTCCAGAGATCAAGAATGATAATTATATTTTCATATAAAAATCAGCAAAACACAATTACAATACATAAAATAATTCTATTGGCTAACAGTACATCATTCCATTTCTGACAGAGATGCTCAAGCACTGAATTGTCTTATGAAAACAAGTAAGATTTGCCACCTATTCTATTTCCCACTGTAACTTGATAAAAAACAAAGGAAAAAAACTAACCACCTCCCCCTTGCACAACAACAAATGGTTATGGAGGTAAGTGATTATGTGGGCAAAGAGAGAGAGAGGGTTGATGAAAAGCATGAGCTGAGAGGCTTTATGAAACTTTTGAAAATCAAACTTGGAAGATAACTTTTATGTTTAAATGAATGAAGTGCTAAGTTAAAGTTCTAGAATTGTCACATATCTGTTCCTATTATAGAGCTAATTTCTCTTTGGCAACTAATCTTTAAAAACTAACTTTTAAAAGACAGTTTACATGACAGTTTTTAAAATGACTGCAGTGCAAAAGGAAGAAAAATGATTTATATAAAATAAAATGTTTCACTTAACATAGAAATCACACCAACAGTTGTTCCCTGGTTTCCAAGCCATGCAACATACACCAGAATAGGAAGCCCAGGCCTCGTGGACCTGTGTTAAGGAAAATAGGTGTATTCGGGCACAATACTTTTTCAGGAAAATGGAATCAGGCAGAGAAGTGTGGGTGTACAGCAGATCCAAACGCCACTGGGAAATCAACAGCAGAAAAGTGACACCATCCTGGCTTCTTTTTTTCAAGAGTTCCAGGAGGCTGGAGGGAATGTGAGTTAATGAAATAAACAAGACTGGCCTTAGGCTAAAGGTCCCTTCCCATCACTTCCTAGGCAATCCTGGGAATGCCTTGTCCTGTGGAGACACCGTATGATACGTCCTCCAGCTGCAGAGACTTTTAAAATTTCTTCTGTCTGATGGGGTCTCTTAGCTGGTGGTCATGTCAAAGGTTTGTTCGATCAATTTCAAAGATTGAACTCAAGTTGGAAATACAGGGAAAAGACTAAGGTCCGCCTTTTAATGTTTGCAGGTCTTAGTAACAACTACTCATGTCTTATATTCTCTAATGTAGTTGTCTCTATGAAAACCAGCAGCAAGTATGCTCCCTGTGAGTCTCTATTAGAGAAGTTCCAACAGAATAAATAGGTCTCCTCAGCATCTACTGAGCGCCCTCTAGAGGAAGGGAGGGGTATGTGCACACAGAGGCAAGTCACAGGGTCCTTTTCTGGCCTATCAAGCAGATCTAAAACGTGGCCACAGTGAACCAGTGCCAATTACTGTCTGGTAACTTGAGAATGGCGCAATTACATTTTACCAAGAGAAACTTAAATTGACTCTGGGGAAAATAATACTTTCATAAAAAAAACATCAAGAACTGTTTGTGATTATTGAGAGTATTCCTTCTGTGACAGCATGCTAGACAGCAAGTGCAACAACTAGAGCTAACTGCAGTTTCTCTTTTCAGAAACTGAAAATGCCTTGTCATCACTTTCTCATCAAGCTGACTTTGATCTGATTTGAATTTTTTCTTATGAGAGTGCTAGAATAAACTATTATTTATCTACAAAGCAGGAAGCAGCCCAAAACATCAAAGGAAAAAAAAATATGAAACTGATTAGAATCTTAAGACCTCAACTATCACATTAAATGTAAACATTTAACCTTTTCTTTCCAAAGGATTTCTTGAAGCCTCTCTGGACTTTGGACATAACGATATCACTGCACATACTGATAAACAATCTTTTAACACCTTTGGAATTGTTTTGTATACTTATATTTCAAATTAAGAAAAAATACTCAAATAGGCAACTTTGGCATTAACATTTCCAAGAAAGGGACAGGAGAACTACTAATGCAAAATTCACAGAACAGATGGGGGACATTCATGGGTGTCCACAACATTTTCCGGTGAGCTCTTTTGCAAAAATTCAGGTAAGTTGAAATGAAATCTCAATGAAACACATAAAGTGGAAGATTCAGACCCTTCCTTCCTACCTAAGGGGAAGGGCTTCAGGTGGCTCATCTTCAAACTCCAGTAAACACTCAGAATGGAAAGCCTGGCAAGAGGACTGGACATTTGAAGGTTCACCTGTCTTCTGGCTAAAAGTGACTTACCTTGGCTCACTAGCATTATTTCTCACACCCACTGGATGCTTCTTTGGAGAGCCAACCTTTTTTGTTGCTCATCATCTTTGTCAGCCACCTGTTTCATTACCTGGTGGTACCCTCAGAACATCATCTGTCTAGCAGCCTAGCAGGAGTTGGATGTTCATATAATTATAGGGTGAAGCAATAATCATATACATTTACTAATGTATAATTTAATAACCCAAAATATGGAGAGTTGCGACTCTATTCTCAACATTCATATGACTAAATTTGGATATGTGAACTGTATTTGGCCTGTATATTGAACTAAGTCCTTTGTGATCTGAACTCGGCCATATTTAGTTCTGAGGCTAAGAGGCTGAGATTTAACTACTCTCAGCTGTATGGGCAGCATGAAGAGGGAGTTGAGAGAGGGAGACGGGAAGGTTCTATTGTCCATGGTAGACAGTTTAGATGAAAATAATATGGATAAGAATGGATCAGTGATATTTTGGTTTTATCATGGTTTTGGAGAAACACACATATACATACATAAATCACACACTGTTATATCATTTATTGACCCCAGGCCAAATTCTACTTGATTTTCTAATTTCCCCCCCACTAAGAGATCTAGAAAAGCTATAACATTGAGAATAAAATATTGCTTTTTTTCTAGACTCCTCCCTATATACCCCTTTATACCCTAGGAAGGTTTCAAAGTGACCAGGAGGAAGGAGACATCAACACAGGCTAAGTTAACTAAAGGAAACCAACACTCACTAACCTATAGCTGAATTTACAAAATACACTTCCAAAGTGATGGCCTGGCACAGGTAGAAGGTAAGATTTCACACCTGTTTTTCTCTATCAGTCTTATCAGGTTGATGGGAGAGCAGTAGACAGAGATATATTATTCTTCACCTTACGAGGCTTACAAACACCATTTTGTAAAATGAAATAAAAATTTGTAGCTACATAGAGGACTGTGTGAAGTAAATGCAATTGGTCAAAGATACTCTGGGTATTCCCAGTCCTCCTTCAAAGTGACTTTTGGGAAAAGCAAAAGATTGTTCCAGCATGTCTTTCCTAAGGGCAGACTCATTGTACTTCATTTTATACAACTCTTCCAAACCTTTAATTTACAAGTTGATATTCTGAAATTTTTCTTTTGTGCTAAAGAGTTTCAGATGACCCAAATTTATTAAACATTGTGATTCTCTGGTTTATTTTACCCAGTGAGAGGACTTGCTCCAGACCTAAAACCAAGTATAATTCACTCTTCTGTTCCATGTTTTAGTGGATAGAAAAGAAACTTTCACCATCTCAAAATTTTCCACTATAACATGTTTGTTGTTACTTCTTAAATATCTGCATTCTAGCAGATGTTCAGATGATTAACAAGAACTATTAATGTTTCATGGTCAGTCTTACAAACTCAAACTGTTTACAAAACACACTGCTCAACCATGTCCCTGCTCTGTGAAATAAAACAGTAAGGCTTTACAAGCAGAATTGCATTATTCTGTCAAACAAACAGACTTCCATTATTACTATGGACTATACCAGAAACATCTGTTGTGTATAGAGGCAGGGAAAGATTTCATATTACAGCATGAGGTTTTTATTTGGGAGCATCATTTAAGTTGTGGGCACACTGCTCTTTTTCCCTTTCTAAAATCAGATTACTTTGCGGTTGCCTTCACTATGCCCTGATTCACACATTTATATTATTGCATTTGGTTTTGGCCCCTTGCTTTAGATGTTGGTCCTTTTGATTTATGAAATAAATATTTGTAATACCTTTTTATATACTCTTACTAAAAGCTGGAAGAGATAAAAATCTTTGGTTTCTGACTATGGTTTTTGTAACTATATAGAGATAACACTGCATGAAAACTTATTTTTTCAGTAACCTTTCTCATTGCTGAGATTGTCATTGTCCAACAGAATTTTTTTTTTTCCTGGAAATAGTTACATGTGAGAAAATTCCTATAAATTGAGTTTTCAAAGAAGCAAACAAAAGGACTTAGGAGTATAACACTGCTCAGTTTCTAGTAATAGGAAAAGTTAATCTGGGTTATGTTTAAGTAGAAAAGACAAAGGGTAAAATAGTCTTTCTCCCATTGGCTTATTTTGCTCATAAAAATAAAAATATCAAGGTCAAATACTAGGTAGAGTGCTTTCTTGAAAGCTGATAGTAATAGTGCTTTGCAGTAGCGGTGACCTTTGCCAACTCTTGAATGTCTCCTTTTTCTGTCCCAATATACTTGGTTTCTTTTTTCCATGACTTGATGGAAGACTGCATAAGTTACTGTTGTTAAATGGTAAAATCTGGTTGAAATCAGCTGCTCTCATTATATTATTCTCAAATCATGGGACAAATTCCAATATGAAGAGAGATTTCTTTGTAAATGTGATCTTAAGTAAATGCCTTCTTCACAGCCAGAGTGCTAACCTCATACTGAGAATTAACTTATAAAGTTAATCCCCAATTAGCTACCACACTCATTGAAGAAATCTTGATTGTGTGCACAAGAAATAAGTATATCCCAAAAAAATTGAATATGAAGATTCCCTAAAAGGTGTCCAGTAACCATATTCTATAATTTGAACTGCTAATTGACCACGAAGAGTGACTACCTAGTTTATCCTGCTTAAACTTTATATAGGGAGAAGGGCCACTGAGACCAAGTAGGCAATTTCAAAACGGGCACTGTAGCAAAAGACAGCAAACCTATTTAGAGCTGTATGAATATCCTGCACTGGGCTAGCTTGCACTGAGTGACAAATTAAGCTGATGCCCTTAGCAAACTGGGTTACAGAAATAGAAAGGGGTCGAAAAAGATGGAGCATCTCCCTCACTGTTACGAACCCAGAGAGTAAAAGGGGGAAAACCCTCTTTTGTCCACAGATTTACAAACAAATACAAAAAAAAAAAAATGCTAAGACAGTACAAACGCAAATACTGTTCCCTTGTGTCAATTACATACAGCATGCCTACATATAGAGAATGGTAATTCTTCTTCATTCACAGATAGGACACATGGCAGTGCACTATTCAAAATGCTTTGATAATCCTAATTTTTGTTTCTGGTGCTGAGATATCATGAAAGGAACCGCATTTGTGACTTATTAAATACTTCCAGGAACAAATAGTTCACTTTGTTCAGGGCATGTAGTTTTGAGTAATTAATCATCCACAGAGCACAGGCCAGTCAGGAGATACCCATTGGTACCACTGGTCCCATTGGTGGTCGTCGCAGTGTGGGGGTTCTTTCCTGGAGGTTCCGAGTCCTCCTCATCTGAACTGGACTCAATATCGCTCCGATCATCCTTGGACACCTGTGGAAAACAAGGAGGTGAGTATAACTAGCTCTTAAGAAATCATCAAGATATGGCATGCTCAGAAACACAATCATACACAAGGGGGGATGATCCAAATGAAAAGATCCAAAAGCCAAAGAGGAGGAAAAAATTGCCAAAGCAATAAACCTTTTCACAGGAAATTTATAATTTGGGTGACAGTCAGTTATCCAGAATGCAGGTGGGGTTAGGCATCATGGGGTCTAGACCTGCTGCCCTCTTTAAGGTATCCTTCCATATTCAAAATGTACGAGACCCTGAACCCCACTCTTACTGGCAAAGTGGCATACTATTCTACTGGAGTGGCACTAGAGAATCCGGCGAGAATGGACTGATTTACTCGATGGTGATCATATTCCCACCATATAAGTCTAACTTTTTTTTTTAAAGATTTATTTATTTATGCATACAAGCTGGGGTACAGGCCAGAGGTGTGGGGCAGTGAGAGAGTTCACCAGAGACAGAGTGGGGAGCAGAACAGGCAGATCAACGGAAACACACTGCTGAGGGCAGCAGCGGGCAAGGCAGGAGAGGTCTGCTGCACCATGTGGGAATATCCCTGGCTGGGCATTGAACTTGCGTCACCGCTGCTGACAGCTCCACAGTGCAGCGTCCAACCTCTGTGCCACCAGGGAGGCCCTATAAGTCTAACTTACTGCTTGTAAGCATATTTGCCTAGCAGTCCTTTGAGAAACTGAGGACCATTTACTTATTTTCTAAGGGGTGGCAAAAGGGATCTCATGGCCTGACTTCGCAAGAGTTTTCCCCAGTTTAGTCACCACCTGTGGTTGCTGAGGAGGTGAGCTAGGGAGGTTGACAAAATCTACTGTGTCAGAATTAACTGGGGTTTTTGTCACATCCTCCTGTCATATGCTACGACTGTCCTCCAGCTTGAGAACCCTGGAGCTCACTGCCCTCCCAACTTGAAAAGCTACTATTACCATGAGAATATAATTTTTCTTAGGTGAGCAGGGACAAAAAGAAAAAAAAAGAGAGAGAGAGAGCTGGAAACTATTGTTCCTTTCTAACCAGAAATGACTGAGTGACAATGTGCCCCAAAATGAGAATAAACACACATGGACCATGTCCAAGAATATTTTGACACTGGAAACACCAAAACAATTAGATCATAAGGGTACTTTAACTTTAAAGAACATGGATCACAAAGAAAGCATCAGAGTAAATCTCTTCTCCATTTAGAAATCCATTAGTTATAAATTTGTTAACAGGACAGAAAACTCCAGTTTCAGAGAATAATTAACTTACATTTGCATGCTTAGTGAGGTTATTTTTAATTTTATTGTACTTATGTTACCTTCAAAGAGAGGAATAATTTAGACTGTCTCAAAATACCCAACAGGAAAACAGAGTCCATAACTCATGGCCAAGATGAACATTACTGTCCTAGCAATAGCAGTTGAAATATTCTGAAGCCTGAGATATGGAATGAAATTAATGCATGTCTTTTTGTAAAGTTGAAGGAATAAGTTGGAAAGAAGACGCTACATCTGGTGGAAATGGCAATGTAATAAGGACGCAAGTAATCTAATCCACAGTGCCCTTATGTCTTCAGTTATTGACAATATTGTCCACATTGATTTAATTTGTATCCAAATGAAGACAGCAACATTTTTCAATAGAAAAACATGTTCACTTTATAGAGTAAGAGGTCACAGAGAAAAAGAAACACTTTCACTTTTAAGCAGTTAATTGATCTAAATATTTTGGATTTATGTCAGAGCTGATGCTGAGAATTGGCTTTATATTACATGATAAGATGTCCTGAGCCCCCCATGGAAGGAGCAAGCTCACTGAGGTTGGTATCACACACTATTCTGAGGTCTCCATCTGGACCCTAGTGATCCTCTCCCTAACTATGTTCTGCTTCTTATACTTCACTTTGGTCAATTTCTGGTTTTTGGCCAACACGTCAAATACCAATAAAAGCAATTCCTCCTCTTCTCTGTTGGGACATGCCAAATTTAGAGGAATGCAAGTTTACACAAAAGGGCATTAACTGAGCTGTTCCTAGTATTGTTTACAGTTGGTGGGGGCTGCACCTCAGTTAGTGCATCTAGTCAGTGCCAACATATTAGAGAGAACAAAATGCATGGAAACAAAAGCATCTGAGTGCCCCTCCAACAGGTGAAAGTGGCACTGAGGACAAGGATGGAAAGAGATGTGTGAGTAACTTACATGTAAAGGGTTCCACTTCCCAGCCTTCCGGGGTGGCAGAAGGAAGAGAACAAATAATGTAAGAAAATATCACAGAGAATGATCCAGAAAAGTCTGCACTACACAGAAGGGTGAGGCTCAAGAAGCTTTATTTAAATCAGCTTCATGATTCCTTTTTTTTTTTAACTAAAAATATTTAACTAAATTTTATTGAGAAATCATAAATGGGTTAACTGCAACAAGCAATCCTTCTTAAAACAGGAAAGAATTATATTAAATTCCTGTTCAGTATAAAAATAACCAAAAAAGGATGAAGGGAGACAGAGAGAGGGAGAAAAAGAACACAAAAAATAATAGAGCATTAAATCCAAAATTATAAATGCAGAGCACTGGGAACCATTATCAGCAAAGTAATGCTAAAATTTTAGAAAATAAAATAGAGGAAATGACAACTTGGCTAATATTTCAAGGAAGCTATGCAAAATTTGAAGGAAAATATACCAGTTTTGATGAAGTTTGAAATAACAGTGTTTTTGCTAATTCAGAAAAATCAAAAGCCAAAATTTTATGAGACATATTGTAAGGGGTGTGTTTGACCTTACCTTGCCTTTGGAAATAGCTTTGCAAGCTATTTTTATGATCACATAAGACCAGAAGCAGTTCAAGCCTTGTATTAGCAACAGGAGTAGGTTAAAAACCCACCAGGAAGGGAAAGGTCCAACGATCTCCCAACTTTCAAACAATGTGCTATTGAACACCCTAAAGAAAAGAAGAAAATAATCATTGAACACAACTTTTCAATGTATCCTCAATAGAAATCTAGTTATTGACAGAAGCAGAGTCAGCAATCACCACCTCTCCCTGCAAGGATGGGCTGAAAGCTGACCAGTTAGTTTACTCTGAAGTTGCTTTTGGCTTATAAATGTGAAGAACACATGTGAGTCAGTCAGTCCAAGGAATGCCATTCCATACCATTCCATTGCAAGTTAAAAAAAAAGATTAATTGGTTCCACAAACATTGTTAAGTTTACACTATCTGCCTAGCACAGTGGGAGTTCGAATATGCTTAAAACATTATCTTTGTAACTCAGATGGTTTATAATTTAGCAGGGCAGTCCCTGGGGACCTTCAATTTTGTAAACTTTCCCCTGGGAAAGATGTAACAATCAGAAGACATCACTTTGAAATGATGTCTGAAGTACTGGAAAAATTTAAAACAAATTTATTAGCATGTAATGAATGTGCTAGTTCTAAGAAGGTGGACTTGAGATAAGGAAAAGTATGTGAAAGGACCAGTTCTCCCTGAGAGCCATCATCAGGGGCAATCAGGAGCAGCCACGTGGCACAGGTACTTGGGGCTGGTCCTGGCATTCAATCCTAGCCCCGTGGTGCCCTGTGAAGCTGATCCACCTTCAGGACTCCTACTGCTGCCACAGAGAAGCAGCATACAACATTTTGGAACTGTTTTTGCTTCCCTGCTTTCCTCCTTAGCTGAGGTTGGCTTGGAGAGAGATCTAAGGGTCATTCAAAGTATTAGACATGTTTCAAGAGTGTCTTATAAGGAAAATGCATATAAACTCAACTTTGTTATATATATATGTGCGTGTGTATATATATATATGTGCGTGTATAATATATATATATACACACACACACATATATATATTATATGTGTGAGAGAGAGAGAGGAAAAACAAGTAATTATTCAGTCATTATAGACTTTCTTTGAGGAATTAGGGAATTTCCTATTCTCTTCTTTACTCTCTCAACTTTACAAATCCATGCCAAATAATTAGAAAAAATACAAGTAATTTCTAAAAAGGAATAAGTTAGGTTAATGCCTATCTTCCTGCCTTGTTTATTTTCCCAAAAGGGAGTCATCTTTTTAAACACCGTGTGCAGGTCAGACTCAGACACCAGTTTGCAGGTCAGTCAAAGGTCTAGAAGGTTTGACTCAAGGGCAGTGAGGGAGGGCCCCACACAACTTATGCTCTTCTACCTCCAGCACCTCACAAGATATTTAGAAGTAACAGGTTCTTAGGACATGTTGGTTGGTTGATTGGGTATCTATTCAGTGATCAAAGAAGTAGATATGCACACCAGACAGTTCCAGAATTATAACAATATATGTTTTTATTTCAGAACAGTCTGCTTAACACACTATACATTTTGACATTCAGAAACAACTTGGTTTCATTTGAACAGAAATAGAAATAGCAGCCAATACTGTATTATGCTATACATTATAAATCAGCCTTTGCTGAATTAAAAAAAAATTTTTTATTTATTTATGCACACAAGAACTGGAGTGTAGGCCAGAGATGTGGGGTGGTGAGAGGATTCACCAGAGACAGAGTGGGGAGCAGAACAGGTAGACTGACTGAAGTACACTGCTGAGGGAAATAGCAGGCGAAGCAGGAGAGGTCTGCTGCACCATGTGGGAATCTCCCCAGTCAGGGTTCGAACTCATGCTGCATTGGCTGCAGACAGCTTTAGAGGCTGAGACTCAACCCGTTGCGCCACCAGGGAGGCCCCTTTGCTGATTTTTAGGCTGACCATTAGGTTTTGCTTGGCTTAATCTGAACAGGGTGTCATACAATCACTGCTGACATGGCACTCACATGTGTATTTCTGAAACACTGCATCAAAATTCACAGGCTTTGTCATGACAACCAGCAGTAGTGCTGAGATGCTGCTCAAAAATAATGGGATTTTTGGGCCTCCCTGGTTGCACAGGAGTTATAGTTAAAGCTATCGCCAGCCACTGTGGCCTGAGTTTGATCCCTGTGCAGGGAGCTAACCCACATGGTGCAGCAGACCTCTCCTGTCTCCCCCGCTGCTCCCACCAACAGATCTCCCATCAATAGATCTTCCTGTTCTGCTCCCCACTGTCTCTGGTGATTCCTCTCACCCTCCACACCTCTGGCCTACACCCCAGTTCTTGTATGCATAAATAAATCTTTAAAAAAATAATGGGATTTCTTTGAACATTGACTTGGCTGCCTGTAGAGACACTTGGGAAAATATAATTAGTGCAGCAAATGGATATATCTCTTAGATAGAAATGTGGTAAGAAAAACAGTGTCTCAGAAATTTAGATGCAGAAGAGATCGCTATGCCACCTGGACTCTGAAAAACAGGAAGCCCAGGAAACAGGGCCTTTGTTTGGCCATAGAATGTTTCTGATGAGGAAACTGTCCCTTTTGGATACACTATTAAAATGGTGGTTGCAGGATTTTATTCTTTCTCAGAGGATTAGGGTTAGGAGCACATACTTTAGAGATGCCATTGTAAATCCATGGTGAACATTCTGAACAGTGGTTATCTTAGAATGAGGATTGATGGGAGGGGTCGAGAAGCTGCTGGGATGCTTACTGTGTTGATCCAAGTGGTGATTATGTGCATTTGTAAAAATTTACAAACAAAAATATCTCAAGTAATAAATACACTGAAGATTTGTGCTGTACAATATATATGTGAATTAGAGTGCAATAAAGTAAAATGGCAGAACTTCTCTGTGGGTCAAATGCTGCCCATCTGCAACCTTTGGCTTGCATAATTATTGTAATATCCATGTCTTTACCCCTCCCCCCTAACAATAATTTGGGTCCAACACACGGCTGGTAAGAAAACAGATTTTTTTCTTTCCCAAATAATGGTTAACTTAATAGCGTAAACCTCCCTACTGCTGTTCAAAACAACTGATGGAGAGTTTAGAGGTACAAGGGGCCAGGGAAAAGAACCCACCATCTTTTTTTTTTTTCCCCATTAATGCTTGGATCACCTAGCCACTAGATGGCGCACCATGCATTCACAAAGAATGCTCTAACATGTCCATTCTGCCAGAACCTTTCTGCCAAAGTGTGGGTCCCACCACCAAAACCACAGCATCTTCAGGTTACACCCTCCATTCTAAGAATTCTGCTAAACAACGAAAGGAAGAAGTTCCAGTCTGAACTTCTTTCTTCCTGCATGATTCTCAATAGAAATGGATGCCAGCAGGGCACAGCTGAGAGTCAAGGAATTCATAGCAATGTGCAGATGTGTGACTCTTTTTAGCATCAGTCTTGGAAGATGATATTTCTTTATCTTGTCTTGAGATATTATGTATTTGAGTTAACTGTTGTCCTCTACCTACAATCTATAATTAATGCCACTGATGAGTGGATTGTGTTTGGTTGAGATTGTCATTTGGGGAATGTTAAAGATATCAGAATCCTAAAATGGTTTCTTTCATGGCCTAGTGGGGAGTACCTGGTAAAAGAAATTACTCCAGAGATTTGGAGGTGGAATCACATGAGGTGCTCGGGGCATTAAAGACGACAGAGACCCAGGTGATCTGACTGTGAACGGTTACAGGTGGATGTTTATGATGAGACACTGCCCCGGTCCCAGCAAGCAACCACAAGCTTTGCCTGGGCCTCTTTTCTCCACCCCCACCAAAGTGCTCATCTCAGTCTTGGGATGTGTGTTTCTGGAATAAGCCATGTGAAAACCAGAACAGTACGTAGACAGACCCCTGATGGTTATCCAAAGAGAGCCACGACTGCTTCTGTAGGAGAGTGCAGGTCAGGGATCCACTTTGAGGAATGCTGCATAACAGCAAGAGTGCACTAAAAAGTCAAATCCACCTTGTGGTCACAATGAGGGCATTCTTTATCTCCGAGTTGTTGAACGGTCTTAACTTTGCTTTCCCGGAAAGGCCTCAGTCTAGTTCACGATGTATGCTTCTCTGGCATGTATTTTCATTTGACTCACACAAAACATAACTGAAAAGTAGATTCTACTTAAAGAGCACCAACAGCCAGCTGGCATGTTTTGTTCACTTTCAAATGGTTGTTGACAGAAAGGCATTTAAAAATTACTCTGAAGAGAAACCATGGGCACTTAACTTCTAAAAAGGAATCAGGTAATTCATTTACTATGATAAGCGCTTTGTCTCTTCTAAGGCCAAATATTCCTAAATAACATCATGGTCAAGTGCTGTGTAGTCAAGGCGGCTGCAAGGTTGAATGAACCCCATGCCTGCGATTTTCCTTTGACAAGACAGTCACACCCACAGCTCAGATTCCTCCCCTAGACTGTTGTGTGTCAGCAAGCTTGCTTTGAGGTGGACAGTTTCTGCCTAGTGTGCTGTCTGGGTGTCCAATTATCATGAATAATGAATTCATGAAGTTTGTGGCAGACAGAAATCATTTCTCTATCGCTAACAAGAAGTTAAACTTGAACATGAATGAAGCATCTTTCATTTAGCAAAGAACATAGCAGTTCGGCTGTATTCCCACTTGAGTAAGACATGAGGCCAATTCATTTATTTTTGTTTCAGGAATTTCTTTATTAGGAATTGGTCCCTTATATCACAGTAAGTTTCTAACTGGCGACTTCCTGCTGGGGAAGATGTTTTTCTCAAAATCAGTGGTTGTCTTCCTGGTGTCTCATTTGCTGAATTTCCAACCCCTCTACTGCCTGCTCTGCATTTTTGTGTTCCTGATCACCCAACCTGAGTGCCTTAAGCTAAGGCTACATCCTTCAGGATGCATCCTCAAATAGGGGTCCTGACACCAGTTTCCAAAGTGAGTGTGTGGAGGCTTCCTCATACCAACAAGGAACTTCAGACACCAGCAGGGTATTCAAAAATTCAACACAATTTTGACACTGCCTACTCAGAGTTAGCAACATATTCCACAGTTAAGAGCTCAGTGTCCTGGGCCTCCCTGGTGGTGCAATGGGTTAAGTTCAGCACTACGGAGCTATCAGCAGCCACTGCAGCACAAGTTCGATACCTGGCCAGGGAGATTCCCACATGGCGCAGCAGACCTCTCCTGCCTCGCCCGCTACTTCCCTCAGCAGTGTATTTTGGTTGATCTGACTGTTCTGCTCCCCACTTTGTCTCTGGTGAGTCCTCTCACCACCCCATACCTCTGGCCTATACCTCAGCTTGTATGCATAAATAAATTAAAAAAAAAAAAAGCTCAGTGTCCTAAGACCACCCACCAACACAAGACCAGGTTATTACCAAGGCTTCTGAGCAACCAGTTACAAATTAGAGGTCCCCAGGATCAGCTCTAGAGGTTCAGTAAATTTGCTACAATGGCCCATAGAACTCAGGAAACCAGTTTACTCACTAGATCACTGATTTATTGCAAAGGATATTATTCAGGAAAAGCAGATGGAGGAGGTGTATAGAGCAAGGTATGGGAAAAAGGCTAGGACCTTCTACAAGGCCTCTCCAGCTGTGCAACATCCCTAAATCTCCACATGTCCATCAACCTGGAAGTTGCATTTGGTCTGTCATTTTCCATTCTTTTTTCCTTATTTTTTTTCTCTTTGGTTCACAATTTGTTTTCTGGTAGCTTCCTGCTGAAATGATCCATGTAGAGTTATATAACTGGTTTTCCCACTTTGGCACACCCGTTCAACCCCTTAAGTCTTATTAGAATGATCTCCATTACTGAACATCATATAATGCTTTTCACTACTACTTTGTCATAGATATGAAGTATTTAAGATACAAAATCAAAGATCTCTATCTAAGTTCAGGAAATGGGAGAGCTGGCCTAGTGCCCTTTTCTTTGCATTTCTTTTTGAAAAGGTTAGGACACATGTATCTCCAAATATTCTTCAAGAAAAGATCCAATAAGGCAGGAGCCTGCTGGGCAGGAAGAAATTCAGAAAATCATTTTTCCAGTTCTTCAAAAGAGTATTATCCTCCCACCTCCTAGGGCTAGGACAGAAGAACAGGCTGTGAGATCTCCCCAGACATGCACTCTCTTCCCTTGAAGCACTGCGGTTTGCTTCTGTCCATCCCTAGGCTCCATCCCTATAGGCTAAGCCACCTGAGCAGAGGTGGAGAACGCTCTGTGCAGTGGGGTCCCATGTCTTTATCTCTTTTCCCTTCCCTTGGAGGATTTGAATGGTAGCAGTAAGAGGAACAATGACAAAACACACACTAATTTGGAACTCTAGTTTTAAGATTGTTTTCCCTTTAAAATTTCATAGTCTAATCAATGAACTCAGTCAAAGTACAAAAGAGTAGGCATTCTTCGAGTTCACGGAACATGGCTGGCGAGACCCCACTGGACTCTGAAGACAGCTGCCTGGTCAGAGAGCTCATTTACAGTGCGGTTACATATAAAAGAATACAGAGGCTAGCCCTGACTTGCTTCTTGGCAATTGGTATCTTGTATTTTGGCTTCCCATTTAGGTAGTCGCTGGGGGCTGAGGCCATTTCTACTTTCTCACTAACAATAAGTAGCAATTTGTGTGGGAAAGGCTCTGAGGTCAGAGGAGTCTGCAGTGTGGTGGGTACTAGAATATTTCCTGATTGCAGACCACAGAAGTGATGGCTACCCATTCGAGAGAAAGACGAGGCATTTAGTGACCTTCATGCTGGGATTTTTATGTGGCAATTTAAAATGAGATTCTCTAGAGATGAATGATAAAGCATTAGGAAAGTATGTTACTATCTAATACCCTGACAGATTTGTTTTAAGAGAGTTTGAGTAATGTAAAATTATTCCCATTTAAAAGATGTTCGAGAATGTTCAAGTTTACTAGATTGAGCTCTTTTTAAAGTAGGACAGATAAATGACTAACTTTCTGATCAGGAGATCAAGATTCCAAAATAGTATTTAATTATCCAAAGTCACAACTGCCTGAGAAGTTTTTGTCGTTTTTAATTGAAACATTACCTCTTGTTCTCACTCTGGCCTCCCCTTGTTTTATAATTACATCAAAACAGAGCATGTGAACTCATGGTAGAACTTTTACAAGTAAGAGCTAAAAGGGAGGTTTAGAAGTCATCCTATGGCATCCTATCCTACTGGCAAGATAGAAAGAATACAATCCTTGCGAACTCATGGTAGAACTTATACAAGTAAGAGCTAAAAGGGAGGTTTAGAAGTCATCCTATGGCATCCTATCCGACTGGCAAGACAGAAAGAATACTATTCTTTTGCTTCCTAAAACCCCTTTGAGAAGGTTCCAGTAGTATCTTAACTCATGGAGAAACTCAGCATCTAAATATTAATGGGTCAAACTCCACCCATTTTATTCAGAGGCTTGAAGAGAGTCAGCATCATCTTAGAAGCTGTATATAGTATAGGTATCAGATCTTCAGGTTATGAAACAATAAAATAGGCAGGCAAAATATTCTGAGACTTTAGCTTCAGAGATGTCTTTAGGGACCTGACTCTAAAAGCAAGGGAAATAAAAGTGAAAATAACTGGATTACATTAAACTAAAAATCTTCTGCACAGGAAAGAAACTTTTACAAAATGAAAGGACATCCTACTGAAACAGAGAATATTATTTGCACATCATATATTGGACAAGGGGCTAATATCTGAGATTTATAAATAATTCAAATAATTGAACAAAAAAATAACTCAATCAAAAAATATGCAGAAGAGCTAAGTACATCATCAAAGAAGAAACACAGTTATGGCAAATAGGCACATGAAAAATGCCCATCATCACCTATCATTAGAGAAATACAAATCAAAAACCACAATGAGATACCATCTCCTATTTGTCAGAATTGTTCATATCAAAACAACCAGAATCAAGTTTTGGTAAGGATGTAGAGGAAAAGGAATATTCCTGCAATGTAGACAAGTCCAGCCCCTATGGAAAACAGTATGGAGGTTCCTCAAAGCTTTAAAGATAGATCGACCATATGACCCAGCAATTCCACTCCTAGATATTTTCTGCAAGTAGAGTGCAAAAACATAGAGGAGCTTGTTAATTATCTGGTAATGATAAAAGGTAAGTTTGTACTCTATGCTCAACACTGTCAGGAATAATATGGGGATACATACTAGTGGACCTCAAAGAACTCATAATCTAGTTGAGGAGCTAGGACTGGAATCTAAGTAGATATATCTATTTAATGGGTAATGTTACACTATACATTAAAATGTGCACATACAGTGAACCTGTGGTTCTTTGTGAAAAGATTTATCCATAGGATACTCATTTAAATATTATTTATAATAGAAAGCCACTGGTGGGGCCTCCCTGGTGACGCAATGGATTAAGTCTCAGCCTATGAAGCTATCTGCAGTCACTGAAGCACCAGTTCTATCACCGACCAGGGAGATTCCCACATGGTGCAGCAGACCTCTCCTGCCTTGCCCACCGCTCCCCTCAGCAGTGTAGTTCAGTCGATCCATCTGTTCTGCTCCCCACTCTGTCTCTGGTGAATCCTCTCACCACCCCACACTTGGGCCTGCACCCCAGTTCTTGCATGCATAAATAAAAATCAATCTTAAAAAAAAAGAAAGCCACTGGAATGATCCAAAATAACATCCAGAATTATGGCATTGAAAATAAACAATGGCCTTTTGATAAGATAGAAAATACTGTATAACCAATTAAATTATGTTGTAAAAGACTAATGACATAGAAAAATGCTTAGAAGGCAATGTCAAATGAGAAAAGCAAAGCGATAAAACAGCATTTGCAGAATGATCACATTTAATAGAGAAAAACAGGTAACTTTAGGGAAACCAAATAGGAGAGAGTCACTTGGGGTGGGGGGGGGGAGGGGAAGGATTAGGGCACAAAATGGAGTAGAAAAGGACACAAGGGACCACGGAGAAGGTTCACGGGTGAATTGGTGGTGGGTTACCCAAGAGGAATACAAAATGTAAAAGATATAAATAACAATAAAAACATATATTTAAAAAAAACGAACAAAAAATAAAACCAGGTAACTTTAAGCATACAAAATACTAGAAAGCAAGCCATCCAACTATGAACAGTGGTAATCTCAGAGTCATGGGGTGGAGGATGTATTTTGTTTTCCTTTTTTGTGGTTTGACATACCCCATAAAACTTTCTATATTGAAGTTTTGACTATAATATGTATATAATCACATATTTAAACATTAAGTTAAAATTTGAGAGCCATGAGGGAATGATAATAGGTAGCCAAGTGCTAATAAAAGCAAATAAAGGCCTCACTGGGACAAAAAACAACAGATTTTCACAGAATTTCACTAAAGCCACCTCCACTAAAGTCTCACTTGGCCAGATGTTGTCTGTGGTCACACCAGCTGATGGCCTCTGCACCCTGCCCCCCACCCGGGACCTCCCCCAGGATCATGTTTTACTTGAGGGAGATAAGAGGGGGCTCCCTGGGAGTGCTGAGCAGGACCGAGCTCCGGGACAGAAGGCACAGCCGAGTGGGAGCTGAGTCCCTGCCCTTCCAGATAGGGTTGTTCACACTGCTCACTCCAAAGAGAGACACTGTCCCCCCCCCATCTGGGCAAAGGAAGCAGCTCCCAGATTCATTTGTGGTTATGGGGATGGGGGTTCCGGACGCATACAGAGTTCAACCTAAAAGCATCATAAGCACAGCCAATCACTTTTGTCCCCGTGCATGGGTTTGGGGGCATGCTTGCAGCTGCTTTTGTCAGAGTTGCCAATATTTAAAGACTAATAACTGGCCGACAAAACTGTGAAGCCTCCCTGGCCTCTTGCACTCTTCCTGCTACTTTCTTATTTCACAATTTTATGTAAGAAATATATTCTGCAAGATGCAAAAATGTATTCTGCAAGATACATAAGATACAAATACAAAATGTATTCTGCAAGATACATGGGAACAATATCTAATTCTTACATAACGAAACATTTTATAAAAATATGTCTATAAAATATTATTAAAAGAAAATATTATTAGGGGCCTCCCCGGTGGCGCAGCGGTTAAGTGCTGCGCTGTGGAGCTGTCGGCAGTGGTGACGAGAGTTCGACGCCCAGCCGGGGAGATTCCCACATGGCGCGGCAGACCTCTCCTGCCTCGCCCGCTGCTCCCCTCAGCAGTGTATTTCTGATCTGCCTGTTCTGCTACCCGCTCTGCCTCTGGTGAACCCTCTCGCCGCCCCACGCCTCTGGCCTGTACCCCAGCTTGTATGTAAAAATAAAAATAAAAAAATAAATCTTAAAAAAAAAAAAAGAAAATATTTTGAAATGTTAGCATTGGTTACTTCTCTACGGACTTAAAATCATCTCTGTATTTTCCCTATGCATGTGTTATTCTTATAGCTAGGAAAAACACTTAAACAGTAAAACTTATTCAAGGGTGATTACATAAGAAAAACTTTCACCTTCTCAAGTTAGTTCAAAATTACATTTACCTACTCTCAGAGGGGAAGCTGAATCTTTAATGCCAGGGCTGAAGACCTGTAAGAATGCTCAAGGTGAACACAGCAATGGAACTTATATCTGAGCCCCAGTTGTTGGTTTTAGTGTCCACGTGTGTCTGAGCAAGAATCTTTAAGATGGTGCTCAACGAGGAAAGAAACAAGCCCAGAAGAAAAAACCAAAAGACCAGAAAGGTCGGTCAGACTATCCCCCCAACTATTTCTCAAACTGAGATCACACTTGGAAATGATGGCAGAGAGGGGTCTGCAGTTAGAGTGCAGAATCAGGGGAAGCTATAGGAGCAACTCTACAAATACCTCTTTCCCCCCGAATTTTTGGTTAACTGATAAAAATGTATACAGCTGTTAGAGTTTGTTTATAATGTGCAAAGGATTGAGATTGTTCAAAACCAGTTTTTAAGTGGTGGTTTTCACTGTAAAACTAATTCTCCTGGGCCTCCCCAGTGACACAGCGGTTAAACGCTGCGCTGTGGAGCTGTCGGCAGCAGCGACTCAAGTTCGATGCCCAGCTGGGGAGATTCCCACATGGCGAGGCAGACCTCTCCTGCCTTGCCCGCTGCTCCCCTCAGCAGTGTGTTTCCGCTGATCTGCCTGTTCTGCTCCCCACTCTGTCTCTGGTGAACCCTCTCGCTGCCCCACACCTGTATGCATAAATAAATAAATCTTTGAAAATAAAAACTAACTTTCCTTCCTCTGCAGTAGGCAGAGAACTGGTTCCGCCACTTCCCATGTTGTCCCGGGTGCCTGTTCTGCAGGCTGTGCCCGGTCAGTTGCTCACTGGCATTGAGTGTTCAGGCCTGTGACGGGCTTCCAGAGACTGTAATTTAAATGTTCTGGGGTTTAGCCTAGTAGTGGAGTTTTTTACAGGTTCCCAGATGATTTCAACAAACAAACTGCTTCTATAGACTTTATTTTCATTTGTCTCTATTTTCCTTATTAATCATTTTTTAAAATCTACAAACAATTCTAAATAACCTTTTACTGACTCATTCCCGCTCTCAGCGCACATGATGATTATAAGTCATTTATAATGTGTTTACCTGAAGGACATTTAACAGGTGACACATGAAGAGAGGAAGTGAAGCTTGAGCTTGTAAACTCCTTCAGACAATAAGTCCCAAGGAGAAAAGGGAGACTGTCCATAGGGCCAGATAAAGACGCCCAAAGTGTGAAAGGATGGTCCCCTTATCTCTGCTCACATATAATTCTATCAAAAAAGATTTCCAACCATATCATCACAATGCAAAAAAAATCCTAAAAATTCTTTTTTAGCTTGGGAAATGAAGTAAATTTTTGTTGAAATATAAAAATATTTAATATATATTTATATAAATAAAAAAGTATACACACACACACACACACACACACATATATGAATGATCCATTTTGCTTGTGTCCTAAGTACTTGCTTAGTTGGCCTATGAGATACCTATCCTAGAGAAGTCTGTGAGTGTCTGAGATTCACCAACTATATTATAATGACCTGGGTCACTAAAATCCCAGCTGCTAAAAGGAGAATAATATTCATTACAGATTTTCACTTCATGAAAATATCTTTGGTTCCTAAGATAGGTGACTGGCTGACGGTGTTAAAAACACCAGAGGAAATTCATAAAGAGGGATTTTCATGTTGGTTTTGGGACAGCAACTCCTATGAGGTTCTGGCTAGTAACTCACCGTCTCGTTATTTAACTTTAGGTGCATCTTCTGTCAGGATGGAACATCCAAACATGGACGGTGAGGTGCCGTCTTCATTGCCTGCTTCTCTAACTGGCAGGATTAGCACTGGTCCTAAGTAGTATGAGGCCCAGGAAAAACTTTTCCTCATATAAGATGCGGACACAAATGAAAATGAGTTCACCGGGAAAGACAATGAAAGTTCCCAATCCTGAAGAGATGAATGTCGAGGGGCAGCAGGGAGCACTGTTCCACTGTTCCACAGCCGTGACACAGAGGTTTCAGAGATAAACATAACTGTTAGAATCACTCTCACTTTAAATCTTCAAGTAACTGCCCATTGCAATTAGAGTAAAATTGTGAGCACTGAACCACAGCCCACAAAAGTGCCTCATCTGGACCTCTCCTATCTCAATTCCTACCTTCTCCCTCTTGTTTATCAAGTTTCTTTCTATTCCAGGAAGAGGCCAACACTGTTCCCACCTCAGGGTGTTGACACCAGAAGTTCCATGTGTTTGGTTTCTTCCTATGACTTATTTTTTAATGTGTGCCTATTTCATTATTTCCCATGATCTCATTGCCTCCCACTTTAACGCATAAATCCTAAGCATGCCATGACTATATGCGTTTAACCCGCTTTCTATCTGCTGACCCCTTATGAACTCTAGAGTGTACCAGGGCGCTGAACATGGGGGCTTCTTGATCAATTCCCATTTCAAGGAAACTGACAGCAGTTATGGTTCTCACTTTAAGAGTCCACAGAGCATTCCTGACGGAACACTGATGTCCACGCAGACACGGAGCAGGGCTGCTGCTCTTCGCACTTGCCTTTGAGTATTTATACCCATAGACCTAATTTTTCAGTGCATTGTGCCATGATAATTGTTTCTAGCCTGTTTACTGCCAAGATTTTAGTTTTAGCAAAAGCATTAGGTGTGCAACTGAGAAAAGGATAAAAATATTAAGTCCCTGAAAATGAAGTTATTATTATGATAGGCAATAAAGGGGAGGAATCACCATGTGGAGGCTAATGCAAAGTGACTCTGGAAGCTGTTTCAAGTGAACACCATAACAAGCAAATTGCAGTATCAACAAAATGCTAAGTTATGCATTTTTATCATTATGCACTGTGATTTTTTTTTTTCCACCACACAGTAAGACAAATTACAGTCAAAACTCAAACTTTTTTCTTTTAAGCTGAATTTGGGTCCTGGACAACTGTGGCATTGCCAAAAATATGCTCATCATTTCAAATAAATACTATGTGGAGATGGATGTTTTCAGATCCCAACTACCTAACTGCAGGACCTCTATGTGACCTATACATCCCTTCCACCAAGGAGCCCATGCTCAGACTACCTGCTGCTGCTTCCGAAAGAGGCACAGTCACATTCATGGTTTCTGGATATGGGCAGTGACACACCTTGAAAAGGTACCTGTCTGGGGGAGGGGCTATGGTCCTAAAATAATAATTTTCTTTATTTCTATGTGAACTTTGGTCTCATGGCCACTTGCACTAATCAAACAAACCAAATGAGTACACAGTCATGCTGAAGATTCTCCTGTTTGGTTTTCCAAACAGGAAACCTCCTATATATATTAAAATTTACTTGGCTAATATCTCTTCTTGGATATTTAGGAGGCATCTCCAAAGCCCAACTCACATTTTTTCTCCCCAAACTATTCCTATTGCAAACACCACTATAACCAATACTGCCATTACTGTTATAATCCAATATAGCTCCAGAGATCTACTATTGCCCACACTCCCAAATTCGTGAGTAAGTAAATCACTCTAAGTCACACAGACAGAGGGACTTGAAGACATATAAGGGTTTACCCAGAACCCATTTTGATAATCACTACCTCCTTACCTCAATGGTTTTATTTTTTATTGAGTTACTTAAGTCAAAATTGTGGTCTCCACCTCTTTATACCACCACCTCCTTTGCCCATCCTCTCTGTAACCAATGTGCCTACAAGCCCTATCACCCTCCTAAAGTCCTATGGGAACCAATCACTTCTGTCTACCACACCACTACTATTAATCAAGTTTGAACCACCATCAACTTCTACACAGGCAGGTACTTCTAATAGGCTCCTAACTGTCGCCCAGTTAAACTTTGCTGCAAGCTGATCATAAACAAAAAGGGCAGTGTGAGCACTGAAATTACATGGCAGCATCTGGTCAGGAGGTGGGTGGTCATCCAGAAAATCCAGAATATGTGAATTTTAAAGTTAGGGACTGGCAGGGACTGAACTATTTGCTTTTTTCATCACTCAGCTCAATTACTTAGTAAAGTAGTAAATGCTAAGTTTACAGTTATCTATAGGATAAATGGATTTTTTCCTATAATTAAAATGGCTTTAATATTTTCTAATTATGAAGGTAATGTATCCTATAGATATTTCAAGCTATCTAGAGAAAGTCAATTCTTTCATATTTTTTCCTTCAAATTGTGCTTGATCAATATTTTTACCTGCTGAGAACCAACCTTGTGGAAAATGTTTGAACTATGTCTATGTGATGAAAAATCCATAGAATTTTCTCATTAGGCACCAAATATGCACACATTCTGAACAGGACATGACATGAATCTTTCCCTCACTCTTTTTCACCATATTGAACTTTTCAAATCAGGTCTTAATTTGACCACAAGAGTTGAAGCCACACACTTCTAAATTCTGGTTTTCCAAACCAGTCTCTCCCACATTCCTTCCCATCCTCTCTTTGCTAGGCAGAGGAATCAGTTGCACTATATGATCAAGGACTCAACTATTTGTCCCTTGCAAAAACAAAATTAAATAACTGCATGTAATCATGAGAGCAAAGGAAAAATAATTTAAATAATGTGGGAAAAATCCATCTACCATTTTCTTAACTTACTTACTGGGAAATTTTAAGTTTTTACTTTCCGCCTTTCACAGTGAGATCACCCTGTTGCATGCATGGGAAATGCAGGAATTTTCATATACTCAATTTTTACCATACGCACTAACCTTGGAAACTACTCTGAGTGACATTCTATTTCATACTGTGTTTTTCCCTCTGCTTTTGCTCATGGTGTTACCTTAGAACGGCCTGCCTCTTTTCACTTACCACCTACTCATTCCTCAAGACCCAGTTAAAGTATCACAACCCCAGTGAAACCACACTTGTGTCCCTCATCAGAATTAATCAGAAGTTCTGTTGTATCCATTGCAAAACTTTATACCTCTGTTGACTACTTCTAACTGCTTGCTGTGTATTAGAGTTAGCTGTTCAATGTTAGATCTGTACTGCCAGCTCCTTAGGGCAGGGGTGTCATTTTCATTTTTATATCCCTAGTGGTTAACTCTGAGCCTGAGTAAGCTTTGCATAATTTATGCTTGGTAAAAAATAGAACCTCATGAGATTGTTTGACCAATAACCTATTAAAGAAACATCTGTGATGCAAACTCCAAATTATAATGTTCTCTTCTATGCTTACTTCAAAGCCTATCCCTCAATGGACTCTGTTTAATATATTCAACTTCTATTTTAAGGAACAATAGTTAACAGAGGTTAAAACAGTTAATAGTTAGAGGTTAAAACTTTCTTAATTTCTCAATTTTTATAGTCCTAGCAGATCACACCTATTACACAATGCTAGAATACTGATTATATAACAAAGACAACTTAGATGCATCACCAGAAACAAAAAGTAGTTATTTTCTGTTTGGTTCCTGATAAACTGCCATTGTTTATTGTTTAATAATCTCTACCATCTGTCATTTAAATTTCTCACACCATCTGTCAATATTGCATGCAAGGCAAAGCTGATTCACACCTCTTCTTGGTCAGAAGTAATAAGCTCTGAGTAAATAACTGTTAGCTGAAAACAATGCTTTGACTTCAACATCAACTTCTATTATCACAGAGGGAATCCTAACTTAAGTCAATTGATCATATGCATTTCTCATCCTGTATATAAAATAGAACAAATTTCTATAAGAATATTTTGGTTTTTAACTTCTATTATTGAAATTTTCAAATATAGACATGGGGAGAAGTAAAACAGTACAAAGGTGCCACCACCTCGATACACACCCATTTGAGGCTTCAACAATAACTAACTCAAGGTCAATGTGTTGTCATCTACATCTCCCCCAGATTATTTTAATGCTAATCCCAATACCATATGATTTAGTCTATAAATATTTCAAACCCGTTTAAAAACCTAATCACGATGCCATTATCACACCTAAAGATACTAGCAACAATTCACAGTCACCTGTTGGGCCCATTTTGATCCTGCTGCAGGAATGGTTCTGTCGGAACTTTTCCACCTAGACAGTTCCAAAGCCTTTTCTAGATGGCAGGCACGCTGATCAGCTGCTACAGTGTTATTCCTCAGGCAAAGAAAAATAGCTCATTCCTTGAATGCAGCTAAATACTGAATTCAGGTTTTAGAAATGGGTTGCATGTTATATTTCTTTGCACATAAGGTAAAGCACAAGTCACGGACATTCACACTGCCACATCACTGGCAGCTTCGTTGGCTCAACAGCCACTCTCCTTTTCAACCTTGCCTCGGGTCATAAGCACGCCATGCTGATTTCAGCTGTACAGCTGAACAATTGGTGTTAGACACTGAAACCATTCATTCAAAAATCTCACAGACCCCCCCGACTAGTTTCCTATGAATATTGGAATTAAAGAATCTGAAAGAGGTGGTTCTTTTTAAAAAATCAAAGACTGTGTTTTTCGAAAGGTCGCTGCAACATTTTTTCCTTACACATTAGAGGAAAAGGATATTTATGAGATGAAGTGTCTTTCTGTGAGCTCAATATTGAATTTTCCATTGTTGGTGCTCAGTCTCTCCTGGGAGGCTCTTAATTGAATCAGTCTTGAAAGGTTTTCATTGTGTTTTTCCTCAGACCCTCTTCTGGATTACAAACGCATTCACAGTGAGTACAGCTCTAATGGAAGATGCTGTCATCCCATTACTCAGTCTGGTCTCTGTCACAACTGTTCATGCCTCTTAAGAGGCTGGCATTCCATCAGGTCAAGAGGAGGTCAAGGCAGACAGACACAGAAAGCAATAGTTCTTCACAGGGAACAGGAAAATAGTGGTGAAGAGAAAGAGAATGGTACTAATCCCCATAGCACAAAATATAGACTAATGTATCCGGGGGTGAGTCAGAGCCACACATCCCTCTGACAAGGCACAGGGGCAAGGTGACAGTACAGGGCTCTCTGATGCTTCTGAGGGCAAGGCAAGGTGAGGGTCAGGAGCTTATGGTTGGGTCAGGCGTTCCTGTTGCCTCTCCCCAAGCCAGGGATGGTTTTCTCACGCGCATCACCTCAATCTGAAAACCTGAAAGGAAAATGCTATCTATCAGTATGTATCGTTGTCTCTGACTAAATACTACAGACTGAATTATTTGTGATTTCTCCTGTTAAGTATCTCTTTCTTGACTTAATCTTATTCCTTAAAGGACCCTTTCCTGCCTCAGTATCTTCATCTAAATCTTGCCTGTGCCTGATAATGTTCATATTTACATACATGAACCAGAGTTTTCAAATGCTCTGGAAATGGTGCTAGCTAATGCTTCAGACTCTCAAGGCACTTCTACATGATTCTCGTTTGATACACACAAAAACTCCGCCAAGGAAGGATTTTTATTACATTTGTTTACAGTGTGAAGCAGCAAAAGTAGGCAGAAGAGAGAGGATCAAGTTCATTACGAGTAAATCAGAACCAAAATGAAAACTTGAACAGGATTCTTAATTCCTAGTCGAGTATTATTTCCATGCTTTCTCAATTAAGAGGCTATCCTGAAAAACAATTAGTCACCAGACCATTAGGAAACAGCTTTTCAATATCCTTGGCCAACATGAATTCAAGAACGTATTTTATACACACATACGCACATATTCATATTCACTATTTTGTCATTATTATCTGATCAGATGAGAGTAATAGGCTTTGTAACTAAAAAAGTAACTTAAAAAGGATAATCATTAAAATAATACACATAATACACATATACCACAATGGTACACATAGACGTATACATTTTACCTTCATTCATTAATTTTTTTAGGGTATAGGAACAAAGGTTTTCCTTTTGAATATGGGTTCTATAATTGATCTTTCTTGCATATACAAATCTAGAAATGCAAAGTCCACAATTTCTTTAAAATGGAGTGAAAACTTACAACCACTTAAGAGCAGTCTGAGTGCAGAAGTCTTTTGGATTTTTATGATTTTCCTCCCAGTCATTTACAGTTGTCTCATCTACACTAAATTCAATAACAATTTTAAAGATACTTGCTTTTTCATTTGTACTTAACTTTTTATCATTTCAGAAGAGGCCATTTTGTTTTTACAATTATATGTTAACATGTTTTTTTAATACTTTTTACACTGTGTAATATAATCATACAACTGGTACAAAGGGGTTTGCAGACAATCATTTGACCCTTGGGAGGCCTACGACTCTAGCTCGGGCACCCCACAGAGTGGTGGGCACATCTAGAGCTGTCTGAGGACACAGCAAGTACTTCAGAGGAGCAGGAGAGGATCTGTTCACCTGGGGGTGGAGAAAGGTAAGTAAAAGATGGTGAAGTATTTTTTTTTTATCTTTTCCTAAGCAGCATAGTAACTTGGTAGATAGAACATTTAGCAAGAAGGGACATTTAGTCTTGGGGACTTTGTGCAGTTATTTAACTTTAATGTGGGACTCAGGTTTTCCCATTAGAAAATGAGGAGAATGGACTGGGAAGGAGGAGCTAGAGCACTAGGAATGAAAGGGATTCTCATGTCCTGGGTGGCCCAGGGGAAAATTAAGTTTGATTAACAGGCAATGTCTGCTATTGGCAGTACAGGGGTAAAACTCTTAAACATCTCCTTGGAATTTGATAATCACCATTTCTGCATAATGGAACGGGTAGAGGCTTTGGGTTTGCTTTTGTGTCCTTGTGACCTTCAGCAAGTTCATGATTTATTAGTCTCAAGAGAGCAGAGAAACTGCTTGGACACCTTGTTAAGATATTTTCTGTTTCTAAATGCTATTCCTGGATCACTCTCCAGCCCTACCCAATTATATGCTCCTTATATAGTTTCTAATAACCTGTATATCTTCCATCTTAATATTTACTGCATGGTTATAAATGACGCTATATTGTAAGGATTGGGATTACGTTGTTTTAAGAATTAAGCACAAAGTGCTTAGCACAATGCAGGTAACAGCTGCTCAGTAAATGCTAATTTTCCTTTCCTTCCCAAATTGCAGGATTCTGAGCAACAAATTTCATGTGCATAGAGACAAACTTTTTCTCCTCACATGCATAGGAGACAAAACTTCTTTTTGTCCTCTGTGGTATGACAGAGATATTTGAAAGATGGTTTAGAAGCATCATAGAATTATGGAGACATTTAAGCCTTCTGGCTCCACATGAAATTTTGACAGAATATAGGTGTTTGACTAATTTATGGGTTCCAAAGTGTGATATGAAGTTGATTTAAGAAACAAGATGAGCATTTATTAGTTACATATGTAGTTTACAAACTATAACTAATCCTGATTTTGAAATTTCTTTTAAAATAAATCTCTTTTTAAGTGAAACAAAGTGAGGATTTAAATTGTCAAACAAGTAATAACAGTGTGTGGTTCTGGCACAAATCATACTTTGTCAGTGGCCAAAGTTTGAGAAACAGGTTGAGCTAAGAGTATGGAAATTCAGTAGCTAAAATGAAGTTTGCCCTTTGTCTGCTGTAGGAGAAAAAATTTCAAGTTTAAGTTTTTGCAGACCTTTGTCATTTACTAAAATTAAAGGCATATATAAGGAAATTATTGAGCCTGCTTAATTTGAAATATTGTTTTAATCCAAGCTCATATTCTAGAGGTTAAAATTTTCTATAGTCCATATATTATAATGTCATTTCTGCTAGGAAAATCATTTGGAAATGGAATGATAACATTTTTAAGGATAGCCATATCTCATGGTCTACAAAGGAAATCATTATTTCTAGGTCTTCATCCTCTGAACAATTTTGAGAACCGTCCTCAGGTGGGATCAATTTTGCTCCCAGGAGACATATGATAGTATTTAGAAACACTTTTGATTGTCACACTGTGGGTATGTGTGCACTACTAGCATCTAGTGGATAAAGGCCAAGGATCAATAACTAACAGGACAGTCTTCCACAACAAGAAATTACCTGGCTCAAGTGTCAATACTGCTAAAGCTGAGAAAACCCTGCTTTAGAGTTATGTTTATGAGTGACTTATGAATATCCTGCTCTCACATCCACAAGTGAATGTTTAAAAAGATTCTGAAGAAGATTTTAATGGCCTTATTCCAGATTTATTTTCAGCAATAGAAAAAAAAAGACCCCACAGATTTTTTAATCTACACATACCTTTCTATTTTTTTAAATTCTTCTCCATTTGGTTTTTGAGAATAAATTTGTTGAAAAAGCACCTAAATTACTATGGTAAAATGTCTAACTTTGGTTTGTAGGTCAGCTCACGTCATCAGCTAAGGTTCCCCATCTGCCTTTCACTGTCCTTGGCAAATAACATCCATGTTTAGGAAGGAAGTTTTCTCTCCTCCAATTGTACTGCCATTGGCTGGGGGTGAGGAATGTCTATTGTCCTATTTTGTATTCCAAGCAAGTTCCCGACAACACATTGAGCACATTGTCGGGGGTCAACATATTCTTACCATTTCTACGATATCCTGGGTGATGGTAAGCTATCAAGTGGAAATCAATTTATTTTGCTTTCCCATATGTCCTCTCCTCTGGGCTCTGTCAGCTTAGAGAAAATATTTCTTGAGTGCTGTTGGTGATAAATAACTAGCACTTCATACTCTGCACTAAGACCAAGGACCCTACTTGAAGGCCTAGAGCAAAAGCTCTAAAACATAAAAGCATGTTTTATACTCTATCTAAGTAGAAGGAAAAGATTAAAGTATCACTCTCCATCTGAATAGAAAAACTGATTATGGCTCCCCACCCCTCAGACACACCTCAGGAGGGAACTGATTTTTTTAATCAACTTTTATGAAGCAAAAACTAAGGTAGGTATAGCAATTTATAGCTTATCTACCAAATCACGGAAAGCTCAGTTGAACCAGTTATGGATTTTAGATACTCTGATGGTGGGGAGAGCTGGAAGTGGCAGAAGTTTCTTAAAAGCATTAAATGACGTTAAAGTACATTAACACTGATTACTGCAAAAGAGTCTGGCAGGGACGGAGCTATCACTCCTCTACTGGCTGAATAATCAAAGAGCTGCACCTTTCACTTGAGGAGGAGTGAGACATAAAGCTCAGTACTATCAACCCAATAACACATACTCAATAAAGCCTGGTCTGTTGAGCACAATGAATGTGTTTAAATGCTTTGATTTGTGGTTGACTGATTTTTAATTTTTAACTCATAGGGTCTATTTTTTTCCCCTTAAGATTGTTCTACTTTATGCTTAAGGAGCTAAGATTCTACAGTGTCATTTGCTAGGATACTGATTATGTATAAGTGGGAGAGATTTTTTTTTATCAACAATAAATGTCTTGCACTGTGAAAATAGCAGCTTGACTCCCACATTCATTTAGCAGCAGGAGGCATGAAATGGATTGGCCCTTTTGAATTATTCCCAAAATGTGTTCCAGATGCATAGAGATAGATCACTAAATATAAACCTAATTGCTTCTTCCTTTTGTTTTTGTCCCACTGCTAAGCAGTTTTTTAAACCAACTGTTTGATATAGGATGAGGTTTTTACCATTACTGTTCTTCAGAATAAAATTAAGTTTATAATAAGAAGAAAGCAAAGCAATGTGTGCTTCCAAAATATAATCTGATCAGACCTGGTGACTACCGAAATTTGTAACTGATAGCCTGCCAAACACTGACATTATCCTGTGTGTGCACCTTTTGTTCCTGAGGAATTCATTCATTCAGTATTAGCTATTATTAGGACTATCGTGCTAACAGTCAGTCATACCATGGAGGTATGCTACCAGATCTCCCTTCAAGAAAGAACTTGCCAACTGGCTGTGAAGAGTAGAGTCATCTAACAGGTTTCAGGGACGCTGTTTGTAGGGTCTGCCAGAATGTTTGAGCTGAGGCCTGGGCAGCTCTTGGGCTGTGACTGAACATGCAGGAGTAAAAGAGGCTGCCCATGTCCATCCCACTCAGGACTTGAAGTGGCAGTCATTGCTCTGGGGCTCTTTGCTGGGCTGGCCAAGACTGTCAGATCCATACCACTCTCTGAAGCCGCACCTGCCGCATCCCTGCATCCTTTGCTTTAACATGAACAGACATTGCCACCTAAAACCTCCGGTACTGCTAACTCCACTTCAGCATCAGCTTTTCAGGGGATCCAATTGATACACATTACTTACATGTTGCTACCCAAATGAGAAGAGTATAATTCTACACTGCATTTTGAACCATTGGTGTAGGGTAAATGGAAGCTATCAGGTTTTTTCCGTCCTTTCGAGAGAACACCTAAGAGCCCAGAAAGAGTAGATTCGCCAGGGGCTGGGAGGCCTGTCAGTCTCCTGGCCCCTCAGACCTCCTGCGTGCCTGGCACCTGGTTACCTCACTACAAATGGTATAGAAAGATCATTAAAAGCCTGAAAAAGTCACTGAGGGCTCCAGGACTCCTCTTTTACCCATCTGCCTGGATCATAAAGAACCTGCCCCATGCCTTGCTAGCAATACAAATGGCCAGGGACCTGCAAACACTCCTGGGGACCTTGACTATCAATACTAAAAAACTCAGTTTAAATGTTGTGCTGTGATTCCCCAGATTGGCTTATCTGTTCCAAATGGACAGTAAGTAGTAAAATCCCCCCAAACCAGTAACCATAGCCATTACCTGGGGTCATTAGGCTTAACAAAGTCCACAACTAGTCAGAATGCCAAGAGAATTAGCACTCTTTGTCAGACAATGTAAAATTGGTTAGAGAAAGACTTTCATCTGAACAGCAGGTTGGGCTGCCTTCAAAGACTTCAACTGCTGCATCCCCCTGAGATTTTAAGGATTAAGTTGATGAAAGGAAAAGCACTGATATGAAAGTAAATCAATGAAAACTCACTGATTTAAACCAACTGGTTATTTTCAAAGTATGCTTTTCAGTTGTTCTGCCTCCGTGGCCAGGCAAAGCATGTCTGTCTTGCAACTGGGTAAAGCTCTCTACTTCAAAGCATTTCCTCTCTCCAACTGTTTCTCTACCTGCTGAGGCAAGAACAGAATCTATTAAATCTTTTCCACTAGGAGGATGGTGATGAAACCCTTGAGTCCTTCTGTGACAAACAACGTGAAAACAGGGTAAAATCAGAAAAGACAACAAAAATAAGATCATGAACATAAAACCTCCAGATACTGTATTCCTTCCTTTCTCCTGGTTCAGTCTAGGAATCCCTGTAAACTTCTTCCACAGTTGAGTCCCAGAGTCAGTCAAGAGGCCCCGACTACCCATAGGTTCCCTCTACCCCCTGCCCTTGTCATTAGTATCTTAACTGATCCCCACCTACTCAATCACCACTCACTTGCTTTCTTTATTCTATTCCCAGGTTATATAGACTGGCTTTAGAAAGTCAGAGAAACTCTATCCCCACTGTACCTGTGTACAGAAAGTCCTCCTATTCAAAGGAACACTGCCACTAAGAAAAGACTATTGAGAGTGAATTCACTTAAAATGACAGAAATTTCAGAGAAAACAATGAGTAAAAGGGTCACTCAAGATTTATTTTGAGACATAAAATCAAGTTCAAGAGCAAAAATTTATCTTCTCTTCCACTTAGTCAAATCTAAGTTATAATTGCAACTTTATTCTGATCTTTAGAACTGAAAATGAATGAAGCATCGATTGGGAGGGCTATCTGATTTTCTTCAAAACTGAGTGGTAGCTATAGAAGACAATTTTTAAAAAGATGCAAGAGTATTTGAGGTGGCAGCATTTTCCCAAAGGCCCCTCATAATCCTTTGAAATTCATATTTTCCCCTTTTGTATCTGTCATATCAACATCCTTGTTGATTTTCCCTTTTCAAGTATTAACTGGTCTGCCAACTCCTCCTTTGATAATGGCTTAGTTATGTCTGTCACAGAGCGCCAACATCATTGTCATGGACTTCATGAAATCTTGCATATGGTGCATCAGGTACAATTTCATTTTGAAAGTGGCTTACATTGCTTTGACACCCTCTTACATCTCACTGGACACTAACAAGAGAAAGAAATATTTGGGAGGGCTCTGATCTTTTAAGTGACCATCTCATTCCTAAATGTTTTCCTATAATGATAAACTTCTCTTCTTTCTATAAGAGCCAGCTAATGAAACCCTAGGTAACCAGAAACTTAATTTCAATTGGTCCCTGAAGCTATCATACATTCTTTGAGATCTAGGACTTTAAATTGTAAAACTTTCTAACAGTAAGCAATCTGAGGCCTAGAGATACTAAGGTCAGTGGCAGAGACCAAAGTTAGCCTAGTCCATGGTTTTACTTTTTAGCTCACTCTAACGATTCCCCTATGTAGAATGGATTAAAGTAGAGAACACTAAGAAAAAGAATAGAAATGGATTTCTATGCCTGATCATAGAGAACTCATTGTGACCCTGGTCAAGTCACTTAACTTTTCTGGGCTTCCATTTTCTCTGAGGGCCTGTAGAACTGGAGACAGTTATGGTTATTGGTTTGGGGTCTCAAGGATACCAGGAAAATTTTACTACTGGGAGAGGATAAGGTAACTTGAGTGGTCACGACAATATATGAACTAACTCACTGGTGTTAAAGGGTAAGGTCCCGTTGCAAGTGACTGATTATTGGCTCAAAGGGCAACCAGGTCCTATCATTGCTCTCCTCTTACTCCCCAGGACCTCCTGCCCAAATCCCAAAGCAATTCCTACATCTTTTCAGATATGACCAAGTTTTCTCGTCAAGAGGAAAACTGCAGATCAAATATACAATTCTATCACATGGTACACCCTTCTAGATCAGTCTTTAATTCTCCCTTTTTCCTTAGATTTGACTAAGTGGAAGATAAGATAAATTCTTTCTCTTGAACTTGATTTTATGTCTCAAAATAAATCTTGATTGGTTCTTTTACTCATTGTTTTCTCTGACATTTCTGTCATTTTAAGTCTCATGTTTCACAAGGACAAGTATCCCACTTTTAGAAAGTCCATCTGCGTGTTAATCCTCTGGGACCTGTCTGCTCAGTTGTTTTCTGCCCCTTCACCATCACTGGCATCATCAGTCTCTTCCTTAACACTGACTCAAGTAATCAAGGTACTTGAGATATCATCTAACTGGAACTAACACTGGATAGCTGGATACTTATTCCCTTCATTGCTCTGAAAATTCATGGGTACCTCACAAACTCCTACAAAACTCTTTTCGTCTGTTTCTAAAATAAAACACAACTAGTATTCTGTAAAAATCTTTATCTGATATTCTATTCAATCTAAAGATTATTTTATTTTTTTCCTTCTATATTCTGCAAACTTTTAAAGTAAAGTTCAAAGAGAAGGTCTGAGAAACTTTCATAAGATAAATGACATGAGGTACATGTGTTTGTTTCAATCCAGATTCTTGGGTAAGATTTCTATGCCCTTCCACCATCACCATGTATCACTTTACTTTGGAGTTTTTCTTATAAGCATCCAAGGCTTTTGTTATTGCTGGGAGAATTAAATATAAATCCATTTAATATTCCCCCTGTGCTGGAACTGAGTGGCTTATACCTTAGAAAAAATAACTGTTCATACTGCTCTTCTACTATAAGATATTTATTGGGTTAAATGATGACTGATAACTAACACACCTTGCAGTCAAGCATTTTTTCCCCATTCTCCAAAAGGAAAGTCCATCATTTTTTACTGCCAAAACTTCTCAGACATAGAAATGGTAAGGAGCAGCAAGCTACCAATGCACATTTGAACAGGGTAGGTATTAATTTAAAGAAAGAAAACTAACCCCTCTTTCCTCTTTGCTTAAAGGAAACAGTCTGTTCTCAACTGGATTGGAAATCTACTAGTTGTTTTTCAAGGTTCTCAAGATACTAACCTAAGGAAGTCTCTTCAGAGAGAGGTTAGGAATGATGTTGTGCATGTTTTAGACAGGTTTGTAGTATCTCCAGGACTCCAGTAGACTCTCCAGGTTCGAAAAAAAATGCCAACAAGATAGTATTAAAGAACCTGCTAGATTTTCATATAAATGCAATGGAATTGCCTTATCTGAGATCTTAAAGCAATTTAGGTCAATTTATGTGTAGAACACAAATCAATTTTATCCCTTTTATTCTATTTGCAGTAGGCAGCAAGAGTCTCAAACTCTTGACTTTTTAAAAAAAGAAGTCCCATCAACTCATGGAAATAGCTGGTGTGATATTTAGTTGATGTGGATAAGAGTAAGCAAAAGTTTCACTATGTTTTACATATATATACAAAATATATTCACTTAGATAAATATATTTATATCTATATGTATTTAAATAAAATAAAATAAATTTGTATGACAAATATATGAAAGTACATATATAAAGGCAGATATCTATATCTGTCATACACAAAATGGAGCACCACTTTATTTCACTTCTTTTATTATAAGAAAAATATAGGCCAAAAGATAAAAATAAGCAATGATCCTAGTTGGGTGTTCAGTTATTTTCAGAATAAGGCAATCTTTCATGACCTTCCATAAACCCTTGAAGGATGGAGAGAAATCAAGTTAAAAAGAAAAAGAACATAGTTACAAGTAAGTATATCTGGTACAGCATTCAAAGTCCAGTCCCCTTCTCTTTGTGCCTTAAAGAGAGCTTGTTTCAGCAGATGGGTGGGGCAAGAAACAGTATGAAAATCAGAATATGTCTGTTCAAAAGAAAAAGGAAATTAAACAAACATCACTTTGGCATTCAGAATTATTTCCCTGGTCTTGGGAGAAAGAAAAGAGCTGAAACCCTGTTACACTGAAATAAGAGCTCAAACTACCTGCCTGGGAAGAACACATTTATGAAAGTGCATTCAAATTAAGATCTAGACTGAATGAGAGAGCTACCATAAGATGAGGCAGATTTACAGTGTGCCAGGTACTGGACCTGGTGCAGGGCAGATAAGAAGGAATGAGATAAGGGCATTCACCTTGGTGGAATTCACTTTGGAGTGTGGAAAGGTGACAAGAAATGAGTGATTATCAAACAATGTCACCAGAATAGCACCTCAGGAAATGTCACAGGCTAGTTACTGAAAGCTGGGGACTCAAGCATCTGAACATTTTTTCAGGTTTTTTTCTTTTAACTGAGGTAACATTGGTTTATCTTGTTTGAATTTTGAAACTATGGGGTCCCCCCCTTTCTACCCACCCGCCCCCCTGCCTAGTGATGTTACCATGGTGCTCCCACCATCAAAGCATCCACCATTCTGGTCCATTGTGCTCCATTTTGAATGAGGCAAGGGTAACACAATTTGAAATAAATGTAATTATATGGTTAGGAAGAAGGAGAAAAGGGGGTCAAGCTCCATGAATAATTCATTACTGAGAGAGACATTCAAACTCTGTCTCTTTGGTACTTCCGGCACAGCAGCTTTAACCTATTTTGTGAAACACCTGACCTATTGCTGGAAAACATTATAGACTTAATGTATAGGAAAGGGTTTTGACCCTTTTAAATAGATTGCTGACTTTGCAAATTGTGCTCCTATTGTAATGCAGTATTCTGGGAATGGAGGGTAATTTAAGGGATATGGACACCAAGAAAAATTTCATCAGTGCTTTACATTAGCTCCTGAATTGACCAAATAGAATGAGTTCACATGGTACTTTAATACCGACTTAAAAGTACTCAATGCTTTATCACGATGTGTCCCCTTCAATAGCAGACAAGAGATAAAACATCCTTATATGTCCATGGTGTAATAATGAAGATTAAAATCTTGATTAATGGCAATACTCTAGAGGTTCATTTAATAATAACTACAAGATTTTCCTGTTTTTTCTTTTGTTCACTTATGTTTATTCAAAATGCATAATGAAAGTTCCTGGGAAATATGCTGCTATTATTGGATCCTGTATAATCTTGTACTGATTCAAGTTAACACTGTTGCCACCACCTATGATGGCACTGGAGGTGAAGGGTAAGAGACTACCTTGGAACACAGGTGACCTGGGCAGTCCTCAAAGACTGTTTAGAGAAATAATCCCAAAGGCGTCCTTATTTGATTAGCATACACTACTGGTCAATAGAATTATAGTTAACACACTTCCATTTTGATTAATACATTTTAGTATATTTACATTTCAATTAAAAAGATCATCTTAGAATGTTAAGTAATAGAAATAGCACATCTTTATTTCTCAGAATTTAGAAACATTTGGAATTGCTTCCGTGTGGCCATTCTTATAAGCCACTGAAAATTCGAAGGTGTTCCAAATCATTTCTTTGAACAAATTTTAATAAATATTTCAATGAATTCTGCCTACTATATTTCTTCATAGCACTGAATATATAACTAAAAGGTCACAATACAATGTATTATCAACCAAAAAATCAAATTAAATATTTATTTTCTGACAAGTCTATTTAAGGCACAGGTTGGGATAGTTTAGAATACAAACCAACTAAGACACCAGTATCTACGAAAATGAGGTGTGGGTTTATATACAGTTCATTCAAAAAAGGGCTTAAGACAGCTAGATTGGGTGTTGCAAGCTGCTGTAGCAATGCAGGGTTTGTCAAGAAGCTGAGGTTGAGTACCCAACCTGATGCTGATGTAAGCTAGAGGAAGATCTCTTGATGGTGGTTGGGGAACAACTGTGCAGGGTCCTCGGCAGAATTAAAAATGACTAAGTATCTCAGGGACGTGTTCTGTGTGCTCTTGTTCACTTTCTTGGGCAATCCCATGGAAGAAGTTAAGATGCCCTTTTTTTTTTTCTGTCTATATCTCCTTCTCTTGGACAGCTGTTCCCTTTCTATGCTGCCCGGGGTCCTCTGCACAAATGCCTCTTTGTGCCTCACAAACCAGGTGCGTGCACCACACACCCGGACCACCCCCTCCGCCTCCACGCCCATCACCAGATGCCGCTTCACCATTTGCATTTTCACTGTATCCGTTTCATGATTTTCCTTACATAAGTTTAACTCCTGTGTTTCCAATTCTCTGGCATTGAGCATTCTAATCTGGCTTTTCTGTTCTATTACTGCTATAGACAAGGCCAGAGTATTTATTAAACAACTGCATGATTCTGTTTCTATAAATTCTGTCTGCACAAAATGATTCGGTGACTGGAGGCCCCTGCTTATGAACGTTACGGCGTCACAGTCATCTTTGTCTTCCACTGGCCTCATCTGTATCCTAAGGAAAGATGCATGTGGGCTGCAAAGACTCAGTTGTAATTGTGCCAAACTCCATGGGGAGTTCTAAAATTTCATTTGTTCATTTAATAAATATTTATCGATGGTTTTTCAGTCCTGGATGTTCCTGAGCTCATGACCTAATCAATATCTATGTACCCAACACCCACATTGTGCCTGACACGCCGCAGGCTCATAGTGGAGTGCATTAAATAGATCTATAAAGAATAAATGGTTTCCTGTCTATGAGGAATTTGCAGTGTGTGTGCACTCTAGTCCTAATGACATAAAAAGTTAATAATAATACATGGTAAGACGTGTCCCCACAAGGAACAGGGTGACTCTAGGGATACTGTACTTCTCTTCTCTCTCCTTGGCAATAGTGCCTTGATAGAGGAGACAGCCAGAGGCATGAGGTCACAGGCAGGGGCTTCCTCAGATAGTGCCACAGAGGCCTGCACACTGGGATTCTGCAGGTTTCTGCAGGGTTTCTGAGAAGGCTCAGGTACTGGGTTCAGACTGGGAAGCAGGCAATGGGAAGGCACAAGCCAGTCCAAGGTTGAGCTCAGGACTGTTGAGAAGGGACTCAGCATGGACAGGGTGGCAGATCAGCAGAAGAGACCCAGGGACCACAGTCAGCTCGAAGGAGAGGACTCCCAGTCTGGCGGGGGCACTGAACATAACAATAATGGAAACAAATGGAAACAGCGCTGCTGGTTCTTCATCTGTTAAAATACTGAGAATCACTCTCAAAGAAGTGAGATCCTTGGTCATATACAGAGTTTTCAAATCTCTGGCTCTGGCATTTGAGTTTATTCCAATACTCAGGTATTTTAAAAACAGATGAAGTGGCCAGACTGAAATTTTTTCCATAGATGACATATAAACAGATTTTATAAAACTTTGAAGAAATAATCTTGAATTTTTCCTACTTTCCCCACAAAGGATTCTCTGCAGTGATTAGGAGAGAGGGAAGGAATTCTTTAGGCATTAACCGTGTAGAAAGCACTACTAGAATACTATCTTTTTTTGTTGACTCAAGTCACAAAAGGAAAAGCCTTCTACTTAATGAAAATCATATTCTGGTCCTCCACCCACACATACAATACTAAGAATACCTGCATGTTCTTTTGCCTATGGTAGACAATACTTCTAAAGAAAATCCAAAGGTCAAATACATTTAATATATCACCACCACCCCCACTGCTTTACTTTTATTCATTAAGCTAATTCATAATGGCCTAGCTCAGGAGTTGCTAAGTCTTTCTATAAAAGACCAAACAGTAAATATTTTAGGTTTTGTAGAACATATACTTCCTATCCAAGTATTCGTCCGTAACATTTTAGCAGAAAGCAGTCAAAGGCAGTATGTAACAGATGGGCAAGGTTGTGTTCTAAAAACTTCATTTATTAAAAAATGGGCAATGGGATTATTTGTTCTATAGACCATAGTTGGCTGACTCCTGGTCTAGTCCTCTAGTCTTGAAATTCTATCAAAATTGTTATGGTCCCATGAGAACAGAGAGAACATCTCAATATATATTATTTCCATCCAACTTCATCCCACCTTATGAAGGTATTAACTGATACTAACACATGTAAATATTTCTATAAACATGCCCAAATATTTAACAACCTAAGGATTTCAGGTTTTATCCTTTATCTTTCAAATACATTTAACACAGAATATCACCAAGGAAAACCACAGAAAATATGTCAAGAGAATGTAGAGAAAGAAAAAAAAAAACAGCTTCTCCAAATTTATGAACTCTGAGACTTACCAGATATTCAGAAAAAGCCATACTACTTTGGAAAATTTGTTTTGAAGAATAAATCAGAGAAGATGATATTCCCCCATGTATCTGGATAGATTTCAAATCTTATTATAGAAAATGGCAAAAGAATGAGCCTGGCTCCTCTGTAATATTTCTTTCTTTTTCTGTTTTAATTGCAGAGACCTTCAGAGAGTACAAATCAGTACAAAGAAACCCTAATTTGGGAGGATAGAGATAAACAGAAAGTCACATTCTAAGAAGTCACGTGCTCTGTCTGCACAGCTGCACATCACTGCACACCTACCATTCCAGCTAACACTTGCTGGGACATGCACAAGGAAGGTAAAAGTCACCATCAGGTGAGAAGGTTCTGGTAATCATGGTAGGCCCATTCTTCACTGCATAATTAGTCACTGGTGAATCTGTACTTTGTGATATACACTTGCATTATAGTCAAATTCTATCTGTAGCTCAGGACAGGTATGGCCACTTAGGATTTGGGGAAATAAGGTAACCTGGTAAACATTCCGTATTACCTGGGTATTGAGCACCAAGAACAGAAGTGACTAAAACAACATATTCTGAGTCTTAGGATGATTAGAGAGAACATTCAAAAATATATTTCAAAAGTATCTATGGTTATGGTTCCTTAATCTAGGCTAGTTGGAGGTTACAAAATGTAATAAAAATTTCTGACCACTTGACCATAATAGGAATTTTCATCATTAATTGCAGTAGCATATTTTTAAAGTATTTAATATTTATGAATGCTTTTACAGTTATAGAGCACTGCTACAAATAATACTTCATTTGATCCTTAACTTTTCCTGGTAAGGTAAGGGAGTAATTACTATTAGTCTTATTTTTCTGAGTTCACAGAGGCAGAGAGATTACAACCTGGTCTTCCCACACAGTGAAGGGGAGAACCTGACTCAAAGCAAGTGGGATTGCCACTGCATCCTGCCACTTCCCTTTCTGTGGCTGAGAGATGAAAATGCTTAAAACACATGGTGTCTTGATTGGCGCAGTGTGATAGGGACAGTAATTTGAAAATGCCTCTTTTTTAATGTAACAACAACCAAAGCTGTATCTTATCAACAGTGTTCTGGCCTAATCTTTAAAGAAGATAGTACTGTGTTGTACAAGCAAAAAACAAAACAAACAAAAAGAACCTAGAACTTAGTAAGAAATTACTGAATTGAACTGACGTCTGGAAGCCAGAGTACAGAGAAACTAGATAAATCATTGACTAAATGAATGATTTTTCTGCTTAATAAGGGAGAAATCACACCTATCTACTTCACAATGAGTTAGGGAGGTCAGCTAAGAATACAAATGTGAGATCATTTAGAATGAAAGATTTCCTAATTCACTCAACAAATATTTATTGAACAGTCATTGTGAACAAGGCTTTGTGATCGATGCTATAATATGTTTGAGCATGATCTACTCTATGCCAATGGAAACCACAGCCTCATAAAATATAGCAAATTGCTAAGAACTTCAGGGATTCTACACAAATGGAGTTTAGGAAAGACAAATACAGATCAATAAAAGCAGTAATAGCTTACAACGACGGATGGGTTTACTCTCAAAAAAGGATCAGATCATTGGCTGTTAGAAGCAGTGAAAAGGCTAAAACATATGGACTTATGAGTTGAAGGGAAGTAACAAGATGCAATTTTCTAAACATTTAAATGCAAGGGGAAAACATCTGCACTGCTGACATTTTTTTGACTGATGGCCAACTGAAGATAAATCACGCATTTGGGGCACCCATGATTACTTGCTTGATTGGTAATAGTAATGCAAGATTGGTATTATTGGACCTTTTGAATACTGAGTGTGACCCCAAATTTTTCAAAGTATGTAACAAAGACATGACTAAATCTCGCCCTGAATATATATAACACCACATGGAATAGATAAGCATGTATTTAGAGCAGGTATTAATATGAAATGCTACTGTATCAACAGGGAAACTTACCTTAATCCACTTTTTTTGGATAAGATAATATTTATTTGATAAGAGAATAATTAAATTATCTAAGAATATAGATTCAAAACAGATTCCGTAATTTAAATCCTGAACCATCTGCTACTTATTATTTCATAAGCTAGTAAAGCAGTAAACTATTGACAACATAAATCTATATGTTTGCTTAGTTTTTAGCAAACAGTTATGTAATTATGGCAGAAGAGTGCTGTTACGAAAACAGGAAATGAAGCCAATTATCTTTACTTTCATGGTCATCTATAAAGTCACAGTTCCAGAGTTCCATATATTAGTAATATGTGAGAACACAATGCTTCTACAAAGATTACTATCATATAATTGGAGGAAACCCATAACACTATTAGCAAAATTACTTTAGAACCATTATGTGATATAATCATAGGAGTATTAGTTCAATATAGGAATGTGTTACTAACACAATAATAGAGAGACTTACACTTTGCAGAACTGATATAATATTCACAGATAATTTGAAAATTCAGACTCAGAATGAAAGAAGAGAAACATGAAAGCCAGAATAGGTGATTGAAGGCACCTGAAATTTTTATGTAATGTTTGAAGATAACAGGTAAGAGGGGTACAAGAGTTTTTCTGTTTGCTTTTTTCTTTATTTGCTGTTTTAATATTTGCTGGCTATATTACAAAATCAGACATTGTATATAGCTCCAGAGTCAAAACTAGGATGAAAGGGCAGAATATACCAGGAGGCAAACTGGTGACAACAATGAGGTAGACTTTCTGATTATTTCTCCTTTTGGATAGGAAGGGTCTGTCTTTAGAGGCACAGGTTTTTCTTCTACTGAAATCATCCACACAATGGTTGAATTATTTTACAGTAAGATCTCTTCTCAAATCAGATTCTTCCTCTCTCTCAATCCTGGACTACGAACAACAAAAGGCAAGGCAAAGGGTTCTGCTAGGACTGTGTGTATAGAGAGAGGATATTCAAAAGAAGTTGCTAATTTCATTACCCTCCTTTCAAAATAGACTGGCTATTCAACAGGGTCAAGGGCAGGACACAGTGGATATAAAAGCTGTATTTCTGCATTAAGTCAGGTCCTGAGAGCAGTGAGACCCGGCGTTTACAGGTGGCCTGTGCAGGGAGACTGCCCCCAGGAAGGAACCATGTGGAGAGATCTGTTCCTGTGACCTTTGTGTGGGGGGATATCTCAGATATTCTCTGGAAAGAAATAATCACCATTTCACTGGCTAGCACCCTAGCCAGGAGAGAAGTGAAAAGGACTGTGAAAATATTTCTCTATTTCTGATTCACAGATAAGACAGAGGGTTCCCAGACAGAGTGGATAAATCAACCAGAGCAGGCTAGGGATGAGGACACTATGAGCCCAAGAGGTGGAAAAGAATCAGTCAATTAAAAGTAGTAAATGAGGAATGTGATGAAGTGTTTGTACCACTGGAGTTTCGTGATGAAATAATCATGGTGATGACAACTGTTGCTCACAACATGGTGTGGGGACAATGGGATATCCACAGGCCTAAGTATGAAGCTGGGTTCCTGCCTCCCACCATGTAAAATACATACTCAAAAATGATCTGAGAATGGATCAAATATAGACCTACATGTGAGGACTAAAACTACAAAACTCTGAGAAGAAAACAGGAGTTAATCTTCATGAACTTGGTTTTGACAATGGTTTCTTAGAGATGATACCCAAAACACAAGTGACAAAAGAAAAAATAGATATATTTGACTTTATCAAAATTAAAATCTGTTGTACTTCAAAGGACACCATCAATAAAGTGGGGGGAAAGCCCTTAGGATGGGAAAAAATATTTGCAAGTTAGAGATATCTGCTAAGGGACTTGTTATTAAATCTGCAATTACATGCAACAAACCTTTACCACGATAAAATAAAATAATTTAAAATGGGCAAAGGATAGTATGCAATAAAGAAATGAAAATATCAAGATTTCTTAATACTGATTAATGTTTAAAAGATATTATGAATTGGAGATACACAGAGTTAGATAAAACGTTAATTAAATGAATGTTATCTGCTCTTTTTTACATTATTAAGGTGGCAACTAGGAAATGTTAAATTACTCTGAAGCCTGTGTTACATATCTGTTGGACAGTGCTGCTCTAGAAGGATATAATACGGTCAAAAGAGAAGTCTGGAGGGGCAGTGCATGGTTCTGAAAAGGCTCTGACTTGTGGGTGCTGCCGTTGTGAAGCATGGACTGAACACACAACAGAATGAGTCAAGTGTTACTAAACTCAAACTGCATTCTGATGGCTTAGCTGGGGATATTCCTACAGTTAGGAAGAACCTGGAGGGTACTGCTGATGACTGCAAAGTAAATGATTGAGAAGTAAAAGAAGTGGAGGGCACAGGGACTATTTTATTTTTTCTTACAGCTGAAGTACAAGTCTTTAAAGGAGGAAAAAAAAGTCTATGACGTTCTTGCTAGAATTGAAGCCCAGTCTACTTCCAGCACCTTCCCTCCAGGACCCAGTGACTACTTCATACAGACATACTCTATCTACATAATGCTGCATTTAATTGACAGAGTTCTATAGTATACTCAACCAAATTACTTAATAATGATCATCCACTTGTATTACTTGTCTTCAATAAATGTTTAGAACATAATTTATAATCCCTAGATGGCCCTGAAAGTTATAAATCTGAAATGTAAGAGACCTATAGGGACTCAACTGCAAGTGTTCCATGGAGATACTGTACGTAGTTGAACTACAGCACTCATCTCAGTACTAGTTACATAGTAAGTACCTCATAAACACTTATTTTAAGTACATTTTTTTAAATGGCAGTATGTTGGAAGGTAAGTCAAACAAAATGATAAAGGCACAGACTAGAAAGTTTAAGCTGGTAAGGTCACTGTTGCACATGAATACTCAAACAGGGACCAGTCCTCAGGAATGAAGAACAGGAGCCAACAAAGGTCTCCTCAAAAGTCACACCAAAAAGGCCTCACCTTCTTTTTTTCACCCTGCCTCTATACGTGCAGAGAGAATATCTTATATAACAAGGTAAATCTTGACTTCCATAAGACCTCTGACAGTCTTTAATTTCACCTTAAAAAAAATGTAGGAATAGCAGGCATGAGGACCGAGCAGTTATAAGACAGCAACAAGCAGGAAAACCATAAATTGAGCTCAAACTAAAGAAATTCTTCAGTTGTGTACTAGGGGGTCCTCTGGATCAACTCTTGAATTCAGTGAGTCAGGGGAAGCATGAAAGGCATATTTGCAAGAAACATAAAGGTGGAGGGATAGCAATAGCGTTAGATGTAGTTCAGAAGACCCTAATTGGGCTAGGATATCTGAAAATAGCATGATGAACACTAACAGGAATAAAGGAATAAAGTAGGTAAAAGCAATTAAGTATAAATATAAATGATACCTAGAAACAATATAACTAGAAACAAAAAATGAAATAAATTTAGGATGAGGATGCTCTAGTATGGTAGCAGCTCAGACATTTATCAACCCTACCAGCACAACGTGCTTAAAAAGCCTATACCCTGGCAGGCTGCAATAGAAAATACAGGGTAAAAAGTAGAAAAAAAAATGCAGTTCTAAATAAATATTTTTAGTTCTCTTATATTTTGTACCAGCTAGTCCACATTTGGAACATCATGACAAGAGGAATTCTGAGAAACAAACAAAGGAGAAAAACAAGAAGGAATAATTGAAGGGATTTAAAATGTCTTCTGAAAAAGAGAAAAACTATAGATGATTATTAGGACTCCTCATGTTTTTAAGAGTTCTCAATCAGAAGTGGTAAGGGACACTTAAGTCTGTTTTCCAGAAAGTACTTTTTTGGGGAGGGGTGGGAGTCACAGATCTCTTTGAGAATCTATTAAAGCCATAGGTCCTCTCCCACTGGGAGAGAAAAATACATACCCACATTTACATACAGTTTCAAGGGGTTCTCAACCAGATTAACAATCCTTTGAAGTTTTAAGGACCCAAGATTTTGTTCCATAAAAGAAATTATTTCTCCCTCAATTTTTAAAGTAATACTCCCGGTAAGGGAAACTGACAGACAGATTCCTATTCTGGGCAGAGGGGATAGGACAGGACTCTGGAGACATAACTTGTAGGATTTCTGCCAATTGCAGGATTCCCTAATCTAAATAGAATTTTTGAATAATTTCACAGTAATAAGGTAAACACTTAAATCATTACTTGTTATTGTCACCTATACCACAATTTTAAACACTATCAATGCCAGGGGTCTCCCTGGTGGTGCAACAGGTTAAGTCGCAGCACTGTGACACTAGCACCAGCCACTGCAGCACAAGTTCGATCCTCAACCAGGGAGCTTCCCACATGGCACAGCAGACGACCTCTCCTGTCTCACCCACTGTTGCTGTTCCCCTCAGTGGTGTTCTGCTCTCCACTCTGTCTCTGGTGAATTCTCTCACCCCGCCACCCACACTTCTGACCTGCACCCCAGCTCTTGTATGCATAAATAAATAAATCTTTTAAAAAAACAAAAACCACTATCAATGTCCATTACACTGCATCAATTGAAACAGGGTTAAAAAAAAAAAAAGTCATGCAGGTACTAACACAATTAACTTACTACATATACCTGAAGAGGATTTTATTCAATAGATGCACAACTACAAAGGCAGGAGGTATACAAATTATTTCTTGTATTATGAAACAATAAAATATTTCTCTCCACAAGATGTTTAAACTGGGCTGCAGTAGGAACATGGTAGCCGAAGCTACCACATCTGACAGTATCAGCTGTTGTACTGTATTTGGTTACAAGGGTTTTTCTAAGCAGTTCGTTTAGTTCACCATTCCAAGGCATTCCCACCGTTGTCTTACCAGCGGCACTACATAATTTATAAATCCTGGGGTCTATGTCCTAGGTAACTCTTTGCTATGTAAGCTTATAGAGCCTTTACACATTAGCTAGAGAGAAGAGATGTATCTCTATTTTAATTCTACCCTTAAAGGAAATGAAGCAAATCAAAGAACTTGGAACTAATGCTTATTTCTTTAAATCCCAGGTTCTCAGAAATCCTAAATAGGAAAAGCTTTCTATTTCTTCTGAGAAATGTTTCCTGGATTTTGCTTGAATCTCTTCTATTTAAATTCTTACTACTAGGTTCTGATAATAATCTTGAAAGAGTTCCAATTCTACAATAATTTACAGACACTTTATATTCAAAATTACCTCAATGTCTCCTACCTACAATCATATAAATTATAATGAGGTTTTATAAATGCGAGTTACCAACACACAGAGCTGCTGCTTGGAAATGATTTTTCATAAGTATTCAAAACAGCTTTGAGCTTCAAGAGACGCTGTGTATATGTAGGTAAATCTGTTTATGTGTATGTTAATTTGTTTTCAGAACTTGGGTGATAGATGTTACACACTAAAAAAGCACTGACTTTATTAGTGTTATTTTTCTTTTGGTGGCTGAAAAACAAGGTATTATTGGATACCTTAATTTTTCAGCTTTTGCCAATTTCTATTGTTTTAATTCCCCATTCCAATAAATTTCTCAAGATGAAAAAAAAATCTGCCAACAGTAATAGACTTTAAATGAAATGGAGGGTTTGGTTTCTTTTTCTTTTCAAAGATTTTTCAAAATTTATTTTATGCATACAAGCTGGGGTGCAGGCCAGAGGCGTGGGGTGGTGAGAGGATTCGCCAGAGACAGAGTGGGGAGCAGCACAGGCAGAAAGACAGAAATACAATGCTGAGGGGTACAGCGGGCAAGGCAGGAGAGGTCTGCCGTGCCATGTGGGAATCTCCCTGGCCGGGCGTCGAACTCACAGCGCGACTGCCGACAGCTCCACAGCGCGACTGCTGACAGCTCCACAGCGCAGCACTTTAACCTGCTGGGCCACCGGGGAGGCCCGAGTTTGTTTTCTTTTTCTTAGTTTAAGTAATAGCCTTCCAGAAAAAAAGGTTAATGACAGTGGACCTATTTTCTATAGAAAGAATTGTCAAATCCCATCAACATCCATTATATCTTCTTCTTAGCTCAACCGAAGAAATGTCATTAAGGAGCCACAGAGAATTTTAGAGGTTAGTTTTTAATTACACCATTTATCTGCAGAAGTTGTAAATACAACTGACGAGGAAAATTATACAGGAAAACCAGTTCTCAAAAGTTAACGTGTAGCAGAATCACTAGAAAGGCTTACCAAAACAGAGATTGCAGACCCCATCTCCAGACCATGTGATACAGAATGTCTGGGCAGGGTCCTAGGAGTTGGGATTTCCAACAAGTTCCCAGATGATGCTGCCACTGATGCCAGTCTAGGGGCAACCCTTTGAGAATCTGGTATAGGAGGTCCCTGACATAGAACTGGTTGCAACACCATATTTTTTTTAACTCAAACTCCATGGTTAAGGTTCTTGAGTCATACTCTAGACAGGAGCCTAACACAACTTCAGAACCTACACAAACCATATCCTTTCTCTAATAGTCTTGGAAAATCTTCATAAAGAGAGCAACTCTCTTCTGGAAGAAGATATCAAGCCATTTCCTCCCTTCCGCTTTCTTTAAACTTCAAAGTATTTAAAGTGAAATTCAATAGGAGGACGGTTCATAAAGCCTATCTGGGAGGGGTGGCTCGATGGCATACTCACCAGAGAGGAAATATACCCAGTCGTGTGGTGATAAAAACCATGGCAAACATAACGAACAGGAGATCACACATTTTCTGAAACTTGGCATAATTTGCCATTTTGGAAGCCTATGAAGGAAGGAATGTACATATTAATTTAGTTAAACTAATAAAGGAAAAGCTCCTTTCAATATGCATGAGTCACCTATAAGATATAACTTATCAGATGCATAAAATTGCCTGCTACTTTGCAACATCACGCATCATGCATCAGAATTTACAAATTACCCGTAAGTAGAATGAAATGCAGCATGAGCCATAAGTAGAACTACTGACTGGGACAGATTTAATAAAATATTCAACAACCTGAAAATTTCAATTATATGGTTGATTTCAGGAAAACAGAAAAATAAGAAATTCTTACATTATAGATGATATTAGCCAGCGAAAGACTCCAGTACAGGAATTTAACATAATATGTCAAAATAGAAAGTACTAGATAATCCTTTACACCTTTTCTTAGTCCCAAACACTAAGGCCACAAACATTAAACAGACTATATGGAGCATTTCTGCATTTTTTCTCTTTTCTACTTAGTCTTACAGGTTTTAAATAAACAGGCATAAGAAGTACTTTGAGAAAATTTCTTGGATTATTTTCATAAATTTAGAAATGAAGAATATATTAAGATCATGTTACTTCAAAGAATCCATTTAGATATAATTCTTTTTTTAAAAAAGATTTATTTATAATTCTTGAAGTTACATTAATGGGTCATTTTCTAGACGCTTTGAACTATGTTCAAAGCTGTCAGTAAAAAGTACACTAATAACACTGGTCAACATTGAGATCGTTACTGACTTTACAAGGATCTAATCTGTAGTTTCTTGGTGTGCTGAAAATGAATATAACCCTGAAAATTTTGTATTAGCTCTTGTTTTGAAGATATTTCATATAGTTCATTTTATATGTTTCACTGTGTAAATTGATCCAGTAGGACTGCAACAACATCCTAAATCAGCCAAGAATGATGTAATATTGCATAGCATTGCATAATACCATCATGCACACATCATCCAGAGCTGACTGCATCATTTTTTGATGCAATGCAATACTACTGCCAGGCAGCTGCTGAAGTAAGCTGACGTCAGCAGTGCAGTATAGAAAGCCCTATTGAAAAGATTGAGCATTGAAAATATTTCAGACTTTGTGTGAGACAGTTTAAGCTACTGTTCCATAGAACTGTTATTATTTTATCCATTTAGGCACAATACAGAACAGTAGTGCCTCAAAAGTGCGTTCATAGTGTGGGCAATTTTTGCTCTATTTGTGGGGAAGTGACATTTGCCAACCATAAGAAAAGTACCACTTCTCAAGTGTAGTGAAGAAGGCTTATCATCTTCACTTTGGATGCAAGGTTGGTGACCAAAACAAGCCTTGGGCCCCGCATAGATGCTGTACTACATGGACAGCATAGCTTTCACTGTGTTTACATGGCAAAAGACCATCAATGCCATTTGCAGTCCCCATGGTGTAGAGAGAGCCAAACAACCACATCAAAGACTGTTCCTTCTGCTTGGGTCCTCCTCTTTCCGGTGGAAATAACGAAGCAAAAGAAGTCGAGAATAGTCTACCCAAACATTCTGTCTGCATTGAGACCAGTTGCACACGGTGAGGGACTTCCTATTCTAGAACCTCCAGCAGAATATTCTCTTGATTCATCTGATGAGGACAAGGGTGAGCCGACCTGTGCTTCTCCTGTTCCATCAGCATGCAGTGATCCAGATTTTCACTATGGTGCATTATCAACCCCACACAGACTAACATAGGAAGAACTAAATGACCTGGTTCATGATTTGGACTTACCCAAGAACAAGGCAGAATTGCTAGGATCAAGACTCCAACAATGAAATCTTCTAGAAGAAGATGTCACAACTGCTTTCTATCAAAAGCGCCACCAGCAGTTGGAGCCTTTCTTCAGAAAGGAAAGTACTCTAGTATTCTGTTCCAATATTGAGGGCCTCATGAATGCTTTAGAAATCACTCATGACCCATAAGAATGGAGACTATTTCTAGACTCTTCAAAACTGAGTCTTAAGGCTGTGCTTTTGCACAATGGAAACCGTCTTCCATCTATTCCAGTAGTGCATGCTGTCCACATGAAAGAGACATATGATAACTTAAAGCAGCTACTAAATTCCATTGAGTATGACAAGTACATCTGGTATGTCTGTGGTGATTTGAAGCTAGTTGCCTTTTTAATGGACTGCAGCAGGGATGTACAAAATACATATGCTTCTTATGTGAGTGAATAGCCGAGCAAGTGAATTGCACTTCTTGCAGAAGGAATGGACTCGCAGACAAAATGTAGCAATTGGAGAGAAGAATATCCAGCACCCAGCTCTGGTCGAGGCTCACAAAATCCTGCTACCACCCCTTCACATCAAACTAGGTTTGATGAAGAATTTCGTGAAAGCCATGGACCAGACCTCGACAGCTTTCTGATTCCTGCATGAAAAATTTCCTTGACTCTGCAAAGCAAATATTAAAGAGGGAGTTTTTGTGGGTCCTCAGATCCGAGAGCTCTTCAAAGATGACAGGTTCAACAACTTGCTGCAGGGTGATGCGAATTAGCATGGAATGCTTTTCGCCTACTGTCTACAAACTTTCTTGGGAATGTTAGAGCAGAAAACTACAAGAAACTAGCAGAAGACATGCTGATGCAGTATCAGAAACTTGGCTGCAATATGTCTCTAAAGATGTACTTCCTTCATACCCATCTGGATTTCTTCCCTGAAAACTGTGGTATGGTTAGTGATGAACGTGGCGAACGTTTTCATCAAGATATCACATCAATGGAACAAAGATACCAGAGAAAATGGCCCACTACAATGCTGGTTGACTACTGTTGGACACTCCCCAGAGATACACCTGAACAGCTGTATAAGAGACAAGCGAAGAAATCTAACAAGTAGTCTATGACTTGACTTTTTACAGGTATTAACTGTAGGCCTATTACTATTGGCGTGCATTTCGTGAGGTGAACATCCAGTTATTGCAGATTATAAAAAAAAAAACTAGAACCAAAATTAGAATTTGACTGTCATATTCATGTTGAGCACATACAAATTGATAGGAAATGACTAATTTTATTTCAGTAACATGACTTTTGTAAACATTTGTTGACCAGTATAATTTATAATAGTGATTTAGATAACCGGGCCTCCCCGGTGGCACAGCGGTTAGGCGCTGCGCTGTGGAGCCGTCGGCAGCGTCAATGCGAGTTCAACGCCCAGCCGGGGAGATTCCCACATGGTGCTGCAGACCTCTCCTGCCTCACCCGCTGCTCCCCTCAGCAGTGTATTTCTGATCTGCCTGTTCTGCTCTCCACTCTGTCTCTGGTGAACCCTCTCGCCGCCCCACGCCTCTGGCCTGTACCCCAGCTTGTATGTATGAATAAATAAATCTTAAAAAAAAAAATAGTGATTTAGATAACCACTTTTTTTTTTTTTTTTTTTTTTTTTAAAGCTGGGGGACAGGCCAGAGGCGTGGGACGGCGAGAGGGTTCACCAGAGACAGAGTAGGGAGCAGAACAGGCAGATCAGAAACACACTGCTGAGGGGAGCAGCGGGTGAGGCAGGAGAGGTCTGCAGCACCATGTGGGAATCTCCCCAGCTGGGCTTCGAACGCGTGTCGCTGCTGCCGACAGCTCCACAGCGCAGCGCTTAACCGCTGCGCCACCAGGGAGGCCCTAGATAACCACTTTTTATGTCATAAATTAGTTTAGGAAAGTCATCACATTCATTTCTTTACGATCTACATTTTTACAGATGATTCCAAGGTAGAACAGGAATTACTGAAAACATAATTTTGCTAGATCATCTCTTCTTACATTTTCACATGGAATTCACCGCACCCACATACAGGGTTGTAATTTGGACATTGTCTTCTGAATTCATAACATTATTTTCTACTTCTTGGAAAGTTAAACTGGTTGCGTGAAACTTGAAAGGGCTTTTGACATTATCCATAAAGCTATTATTTAAGAGGTTTATGTAATATATAAAGCTATGGGGGAAATGAATTCCTAAGGGGAAATATCTATTAAATGAGTGGAAGGTAGGATTATGACCAACTTCATGAATACTTTGGGTATAACATCACAAAATATATTACAAAAGAGAAAAAAGCCATCTTCTGGATCCTTCTGGCTAGGTAAACCATGTAATTTTTCTTTTACATCTCATTCACCAATACTCAAAAAAACATTAAAATCAATTTTTTTGAAATTTCTAGATCATAGATCTCGCTTTGAAGAGTTGACAGACCACCTACCTCATTATTTCAATACTCTCAAGCATTGTTTTATAATGTCAAAGAGAATCTATGTGATGAACATTTGCCTGAAATCTGCATGATTGGAATTTCTGGATTATTTTTCTTTTCTGGATAAAAGTGATAGATAACAATTCAACTAACATCTTTTGAGTCCTAGCTATGCAAAGCATCATGGCCACACATCCTGCAAATACTAAAGTTGGCAGATTGTCTCAAATTGGTTTCAAAATTGTAGATAGTTATGTAAGTCTACTTCTAAGTACACTTAGGGTTCAACTAAATGCTAACTGATTTCAGGGGCTTGCCCTTCTACTAAGTGAGTCACTACCTGAGGCATATAGCAGGGGAGGGGGAGGGAGATGGGCCAAAAATAGGGGAGGGAAGAGCACAAGGGACTATGGTGATGGGTCATGGGTGATGTGGTGATGGGAGATTCATGGGGACTACACACAAGTAGAGAAACCAACTGTTGTACAAAAATAAATCACACTGTAAGAAGAAAAAAAAAAAAACAGAGCACCCAAGTAGCATCTAACACATGTAGCCCACTGGGACTATGTGTCAATTTCATAATATTATAGAAACCAGAGTTTTAAAAATAAAGTGCTAAATGTACTTCAAACCTTGATTAATTGCCTTTTTAGATTCAATTTTATAGCATGGAATTTCTACTTACACTATCATAACAGATTATTATTTAAAGGCATCTTTAGTATATCTTCAGAGATAATAAATGCCTCAAAGGAATGGAACTGGGCCAAACAGAATACAAAAATTATAATAAACATCCTAAAACCTATTATCTAAAATGAATTTGTACTATTGCCAAGTTAATTTTGACCAATCATATAAATTTCTTACCATAAAGTGAATTTTAATTTAATTATATATTGAGTATTTTTTATAGGAGTTGTAATAAAGTTAACACCACATCAAAATTTCCCTTGGGATTTTATCTTTTGAAATATGCTCAAATCATTTTTCTTTTTCTTGTTTCCTTTTAAATTATTCTAAATAACAACAGTTTGGAAGGTTGATCAAAGTGAACCAAAATTTCCTCAGATACTCTTTATATATACATACATAGAAAAATGGTTCTTTCTTAATATTTACAATTCATATACACTTAGATAGGTGTATATAAATACTCAGATAAGGTGTATACTACCAACAAAAACTATGACTACTACCTAAGCTCATCAGGATGTACAGCTCCCATTAAAAGACTCACTTTCACCAATTTAACCTACAAAGAAACACTCTTTTGAAACAGTCATATACTATCTGCTCCCAGCAACAGCTAGCATAACATAGAACTAGAGATCTTGAGGATTTCTTAATTCTATACTCTTAAAGATGAAGGAAAACTCTTACCTCTAGAAAGGCATCAGCTGAATCATGAAGACAAAGGACTAGAGTCCCCACTCGGGCCATATTGTTGACATATGAAAAGGTGATCAAGAAAATAGCTACAACGTGATGTAGGAACATAACTCCAAAGTCCTTGAGGAAAGAAAAAACACAGCCATGTCATGGCTTAGCAGTCATATTATTTCCCATCAATTCAGTCCCAAATCTATACCTACTGAGGCTCACCATGGACCAAAACTGGGGATACTAAAAATGAGTAAGAAATAATTTCTACCCTCTAGGAGTTCACCATGTAGTGGGGAAAACGACAACTGGAGAATATAATAAACACCAGGAAGGAGGCCAGGTCATAAAGGGTGTTTTGCAGTAAGCCAAGGGATATGTAGCTATGCAAGAAATTACTACAGGATTTCAAACAAAGAAGAGCGCTGCTTGGGTTTGTACTTTAGGAAAATCTTTGGACAGCAAAGCAATTCCAAATGGGCCAGGTCAAGGACTAAGTGGCTAAGGATTCTGAAGGTATAGGTTGTGCTTTTGACCAGAGTGTGGCATCCTTGTGGGGACAACAGGTTAAGGGCAGAGGAAAAGGGCAATGTAAAGTCTCAGATCTAAGAGTGTGGAGCAGCAAAAGGCCTGATAAACTACCTGGTGAGGATTAAGGTGGTGACTATTTTGTGTTATCACATAGATTACTTGAAATTTGCATCTCAGTGTCTAGCACCCTTTCCAGGAATATGTCCATTGGGATGCTAAAACAAAGAAACCTAAATGTTGGTTTTTCTGATGGATTCTATACAGATAAGCTCTGAATTGGTCATCCTCACTTAGGTCAACTTCAAGAGAACTACTACTTAGCCCATGTGAAAAGAACATTTTTTTCTGATACTAAATTAACTCTTTATTATCTGGACATGGTTTTTTGTGACATGGAAGTTCTGTTACTTAGAAATATAGTTCCTCTTTTGCTGGAGGGGAAACTTTCTAACCTACATTAATAAATTCTGTTCAGAGTTTAAGCAGAGATTATGTACAGATCCAACAAGATAATTTTTTTATTTCTGATTTACTCTGATGTTTTTATAGTATCTAGGGCTTTCCTAAATCATTGAAATTGAACAATACTAAGATGCGCAAAGAATACAATAAAAACTGTTCTGATATTTCCCTCTGGAAGATAAAAACTCTTCTCTTCCAGCTGTTAACAGACATTTATTAGGTTCCATCACTTCTTGGAGTATCGTGTTCTACCAGACAATAGCTACTTAAAGACAATGGATCAATTAAAATGGAGCTAACCTATCAAGTGATAGTCTTAGCTGTTTCCTAAACATAATTAAACAAAAAATGCAGTGTTTATTTCAAGATTTCAGTGAGTTTATATTCTCCTTAATACACAAACTTTAAAAGTCAAACCACCCAAATACTTAACAGAGCAATATTTTTGTACATTTCCCCTTGTTCAGAGATGAATAACTGCTCTTGATTCACATTAAAAGAGAACAAGAACTTTCATCTATTTAATTTTTGAATAAATATAAATTGATTAAAACACTTATGGAGGAGGAGGACCACCTTAAATTATATTTCCTTATTCTTACCTGATATACTGTCAATAAACAATACAAAGCCCTTAGTGATATAATAAGTCTCCCCTAAAAAATGAAAACCTTGTTTGTCAGTTTGCTTTGTGAAGTTGACTTTTTGCATATAAATCCCCTGCTCCTAGAAAACATTTATTATTAAGGGATTGAGAGTCCTGCTTATGGGAGAAGACTAATTTTCATTAGACGTCATATCTGTGTGAATATGAAAAAAGCATGAATAATGGATTTTGCCTTTTACATTCCTGCTTCAGAAAGCATTATACACAAAGAAATATCTTTAATAAAAGTCACGCAATCATTATTTTCTATGTTACTCACATCCCTCACTTTGCACATTTCTCTGTGTAGGCACTAAGTCTTGTGCCTACTCAAAGTTTTTAAGCCAATTGTCCATTTGGACTTGATCACTGCAAAGTGGGAAACACCCATCCTCATGTTTGTCACTATAGTGAGAGACTAATGTGTGTGTAGACCCAGACACAGCGGCAGAAACCTTAGCCTTTATGGTTAAGAATATTTTCCAACATTTTTGGTAGTGGCAATTCGGTAGAAAATCCTGATTTCCTGTCTCCCTTAGACTGAAGACTGATCCCAAAGCCCTGTTTCAAACCAAACTGGCCTGGTTACCTGTCATCCCATCCTGTCCCTTGTCATCCCACCATTGAGCTTCTGGACATATTCAAGGGCCTTCTACAGTTTCTGTTGTCTGGTATTTACCCCCAGTTATCTGACACCAGAAGCTTCTCTTTATATTAATTATCAGAGATGGAAGAAAAATCAGATGGGGTCTTGACTCAATTGCATTAAGTCTGAAATGAAGAATTCAAGGAAGAGCCAGCCATTTTAAAACCAGAAACTGGTAAAACGGAGCTGTCTTTTTCATTATTATATTTCTAAATGGCATTTAGAGGAACTAGAACAGTCTTAGTCTATTCTGTATAGTTACCATATCAGAAGATCTTGGGTAGTGGTAAAATCCAACTACTTGGGTTCCATTCTTAACTGTTGGAATGAGAATCAGCATCTTTAATTCAGTTCTTCAGGGGATTTTATATATAATAAACTATTAGCACCAAAGGTCAAACAGATCAATCTCTCATTAAGATGTAAGTCTGACATTCTATACGGTTCCCTTTGTGATGATGAGACTGCAGAGTCTTCAAAATAACACTCTTTCTTCAGGAGGCATCAGAAATTCATTTTGATGGACATGTTTTTATGAAAGTAAAATTAATTCATTTCTATTAAAAAGAACACCACAAACAATGAGAAACTTATCTGAATTCCCATTTGCTGGATAAGTGTTAATAATTTCATGCAGTTTCATTTAGGAATAATTTTCCCAGCAAATGAAGAAAAACACAGGTGAACCTTCTCAAAAAAGGAGTAATAATGGTGAAGACTGAGATACTTCTGAATCCAAGGTACAGAAAAGGCTATCTTTCACTGCAGAGGAACCATAAACACTTTCTTGAATTTAGCTGAAGAAAAAGGTTAACAAATAAGATCAATAAACACATCAAGTAGCTCCTATGAATAGAAATCAGGTAATGAGCATTAGGTTATCCACTGAACAGATTTTCAAACTCTTTAGTATCAGAGGACAGCAGCATACTTTGAAGTTGATTTGTTTTATATCCACTGGAGCAATAATAGAAACCTCTCATTTCTATTTATTTTTTAAGGTTTTCATTTATTTACTTCTTGCTGTGTAGCAGTCACTTCATCTTAAACCAAATTGGCTTAAAATAGTTTTCTTATAGGAACCTTTAAGGTACATAGAAGTTTGTATGACGTTTCATAGAGTAACAAGTTTTTAAAATAATAATAAATATAACAAAGTCTTCCGATCTCCTCTTTTGAGATTTTGCCACCCAGGACACAATTCAGGATGTTGTGGAGCAGCATGAGTGTTCCGGGTGAACTTGGCGACACGGGGGAGAGAGGCCACTCCGCTCACTCCCCTCACCAGCAGGAACACATAGAAGGAGAAGGGGAGATAAAACTCACATATGCCAAGAATACTAACAGTTAAATTCATCTCACAATGAAGGAACAAGAGAATTAACAGCTTCTCAACTTTTGGTGATGGCTAACTGAAGTCCTGATTAATGGCATGAGCATGCATTTTTAAACCTCTTAAAAAGCAAAGAAACAAGAGACTAAAACACTGCCTAGGTCTTGAGAGAAGGGCTGAAATGAAAGTACATTCAGAATGACTTATAGAAATGCCTTAGTACTGATTTGCCCCATATTAGGTAACTTGAGTAAAATTACATCTTTCTCTCACCAGCACAGGGCATAAAAATGTTCCTGTAACATATGTAAATGTCAGCCTTTGGGTATCTGCAATCCTTAACAATTTATTCCATTATTGCATTTTTAACTGGTCTGGAATTCTGGCTCACGATAAAGAAAACTGGTAAGACGTGCCATTTAAAGAAAGATATTTCAAATAGCAAAGTTCTTAAAATCTGTAACCAGAATTCATGTTCATTTTCATGTATAGCCCATGTACTCTATGGTAATATATATGGGAAAATTTGGAAAGGGATGAAAAAGTATCACTTATTTGGGAAATGTTTGTTTAATCACAAATCAAAAACCTCCCCAAAAACAAAAGCCCAGGACCAGATGGTTTCACAAATGAATTCTACCAAACATTCAAAAACGAAATAGTCCCTATATTACACAAACTCTTTCAAAAAATCGAGAAGGAAGGAGTACTACCAAACACATTCTATGAAGCAAATATTACTCTAATACCGAAACCAGACAAAGACAACACAAAAAAG